>WURV02064561.1:0-21357 GCA_011762755.2 Epimenia babai | reverse complement strand
ACATATCACCCCGCCAAGGATAATATCGAGCATCTACCCATTTTAGAGATGGGTTTACTCCAGCAATCGGGGATAAAAGACTTGCTGAGGATCATGGCAGAAAAGTCAGCTAGTGGGAAGTATCGAACCTGCGACCTTTCGGTTACGAGTCAGGTGTTCCTACCACTCGACTGACTGCTTCCACCGTGCATTACCTCACCGCTGCTACACTTCACCGTCGGCGTTTCAGGTGGCGGCAACTCTACCTGCGTGAATACCTGGGTTGGGCGATCAGATGCGGTCGTCAGTCCGACCTCCTGATGGCCGTGTATTTCGAGAAACATTGGCACGTGCCGTTGACTCAATTACGGCAAACGTACGGAATTCTGGCACCACCGCGACATGACTGGAAGGTGTATTAGATGGTGCGATCGAAAGAGTGATAAGTAAAAAACAACAAGATGAGACCATCACCATTGCAATATGATCTTTGGTGGTTTGGCCGCATTGACTTTCTCTCAAGGCATTCAATTTACGCGTCTCGTATGAAAATAACAGGAAATCCTGCTGTGATTATTGCTACATTTCCGTTACGATTGTATCTTTTGATACACTACACCAGATCGAGGCTACCAATGCCGTTGCTTGTAAATTATCGTCTAATGTCGAAAGATTTCGTAATGTTTCGTATCTCGGACAAAAATTGTCTACTCTATTTTATTATATCTCCGACCAAGTATCGGTTTTTTCTCGCAATTTTCTGCGAGTCCACTTAGCGCTAGTGTGTTTGACAGCTCTGCTAATAAGTACACTTTAAACAAATAACTTTCATTTCATAGATGTTAAGGTTCCAAGTTCACAAGAATCTTTTGCTCACCGTGCTAGCACATGCCTTTATTACATTCAGCCCAGGTGAACATTTATATGCCACTGCTCAGTTATCCGTGCAGCTTGTCAAATGACAGTTTACAACAAGTCATTGGGGAAGGCAGCTCTGTAACAAGCCTCAACAAGCCTGTCGCAATTTTACTTTCTCATTGCTTGTACATTCATGTCGCCGCGAATTAATTGTACTGGTACCTACTCATGGCTGAGTCAACCAACCAGAAAAATCTTACCAATAAAGTACCTTGCTTCGAGTTACAACGGAACGAGAGGCCAAAACGGCCTAAAAAACCCTCACATGACTCGGAAAAAAATAAACAAGAAAAACAATAATGTAAGAAAGAATAAAAATTTTTGAATAAAAGAAGAACGCGAGATGCTGGAATATAATTGAAAACTTAAAAAAAAGTCACAAAATAAAAAAGACCAAAAACAAGAACTCAAAAAAGGAAAAAATTAAAGGCCTCCAGACTCTCGGATATTGAAACAACAGGCCCAACAGGCCTCAAAACACTCATTCAGACATTAAAACAAAGGACAAAGAGGCCTAAAAATACTCTTCTGGAACATCAAAAACATTTAGAAAATTTAAGGTCGTTGATAAAATTCTTTAAGTAACATTACAGACATTGGCAGAAATTACCTCCCATTGGTTAGATTATGATATGCTTAAGGTTCCTAAATGAGACCAACCGAAGGATAATATCTGTCAAATTGCAGGGCTCTGCAACAAGCATTTCTCAAGATGATTTATTGATTAAAAATACATACATCACCAAAAATTACCTCCTCTTGGTCGGATGATGACAAGCTTAACAAATCTAACCAACCCTAGAAGAATATTGGTAATGCTCGATATTCAAACCCTCCACCTTTTGGTTCATGGGTCGGGGCACTATCAACTGAGCTATCCCGTTTCTATGATCATGTTTATATCATGGTTTTTCATCGCAATAATATAACAGGTAGATATGTATCATCTTATCGGTCCAAGTAGAAATAATATATTACCATATATTTATAATAGTGACACAAAACTCAATTATACCAATCTGTTCCTATATATGTGTAGACAAGAAAAATCAAGTAGATGGCATTTCATGTACATAACTGAAATGTAAGACAATTATCAGTCGGTAACACAAGATACAAGAAACATTGATCTGTTTACGTCTGTTAATTGCTTTTGGTGTGTATCGACCAGTAAACATACAAAACTCTGTAGCGAGCCACCGTGGTGGTTTGAAAGCCATAAAGACATCACCAGCGCTACATCTCGCTATGAATAGTGCAACATATAGTCGTAAAATGCCACTTTTCAAAACAAATCAAGATTAAATATTTTTGATATAAAAGATTTATTAATCAAATAAAATTATTATGGTAAAATGAGCCGCTGGATTAAAATTAAACTTTAATATAAGAACATCTCATAGACTTTCAAAAGTAATGAAAATCAAATCATGTCACGTGAACCTGTCCACTTGATATTACCCCCATAAAACACGGAGAAATGTTCCTATTGATGGACAGTTTGATGGAATAACTAACTTATTTCAAATTTCCTCATTCATTACTATCTCTATGATTATTCTTATTACTAGAATATTGCACATCTCATTTTTTTCTCAAACAAGGGCTATAACATCGACAGAACCAGTCCCTATAGTTTTCACATAACTATAATATTACATAAAAGTAACGCACTACATGAAAGTCATGCATATGAATATAGGTCAAGTTCCTATCGTTTCTCACATGTATGTGAAACTTTTTATCATTTTACAATTATTTCTTGTGGAATAAATATATCACAAAGAACAAAAAATTGTGATTGTATTTTACTACAATATCAATTCATTAAAATTGTGCGAAATATTGGATGTCAGGTTGGGTCTGGACTTGGATGTTGGATGATGCAACACACTACCTGTATATTCGCTAATAAAAAAAAATTCTTGGATTCAGTCATTTGGGCCATAACCAAAATCTAATGATTTCTTCAGTGGCCGAATTACAAATTTTCGATAAAATTCGTTCGTGAATTTTAGCTGAACGTTGCTACTTGACATACGGATAGACGGACGAACGCCGGTAAAAAGATTACCTTCTTTGGGGGAAGTAATAATATTCACTAATTTTGTTTGTACCCAAAATCTGTTGAACGACTAAGCTATTTTATACCGCAGTTCCAACGTGTTGAAGAGAGGTTGAAGATGAGAAGACATAATAGGAAGATATTCATACATTTGTTTTATGTAACAGAGCCCAAAGATATATATACACACACAATAGTAATATAATTAACATTTTTTTACCTCGCAAGTTATCTATATACAGCGTGTGTCTAAAAAGAAACCACGATATAGTAATTTCAGCCTATCTGATTTTGCGATTATATGTCACACAAAAGGTGCACTTACCCTCTCTACAATAACCCATAAATACAGTTGCCTCCCCCTAGAATTAGGATATCGATCTTACAAGTAGCGTGTTCAAATCAATCCGTGCCACGTTTAATACTGTGCTTCTTGTTTTCTTCACAAATGCTCACCACAAATTCAGTAAAATTCAGCATAGCGTTTATTTTTTATTTTTATTATTTAACGTTGCTAGCTTTAAATCAATTTAAGAGTATACTATGACGTTTACGTGAACTACACTTTTAGGTAAACTAGTAAAACTATGCAGAAGTACTTATTATTTAATATCTTATTCAGACATCATCTTCTTCCCTGTGACACGGAAAAGCTCAGCGACAAGCAATGGTTTCTTCGTAAATCGAATAAAAGTTCGACAAAAGTGTTAAAATGTCAACATTCGCGCTCGAGTTACACTTTTTATAGATTGAGATTAAGATAACAGCGAGAATGCCCGACAGCTAGCAATGATGCTTAAAATAAAAACTTGTACTTCCCCCAAAGTTTTCTGCGGGCTTGATCGGGTCAATCGGGATTCCCCTTATAATTTTTTTACTGGGGAATATTTTAAGAGTAAAATCTAAGTGCCAACCGCGATGCCAAAGAGATAGAAGCACCAGTCATTGACAAGGGACACAACCCTGGGATGTTTATATATCTAGAAAAGTCCCATCAAAGCCAGCCCCCTGTTCTTTGTCAGATTTTATAAATGATCCTACTGGGAACTTTCTCGCATGTGTGATTGAGGTATTTTATGTAGGTCTATTATGAAAATACATATACAGCCAGGTTTAATTTATGATCTTAATATCCCGATTTCTTTTTTCTGATACGCCCCGTATGTTAACATAACCAAACAGCCTTACCCTTTGTTAACCCTTACCACACTGACAACTGTATATCACATTACTATAGCAATATTATTCTGTGACAACAGAGTGCTGAGGGTTAACAGTAGATCAAGAAAGTGTTGCTGGTTCCTATGGTTACACATTAAAGGGCATCTCTCTATAGAAATAGCTATTTCCAAGAGCCAAGGACATTGGTAGAAGATTTTACGGGTGATAGTTACGAAATAGCAGCTGCGGTTTGGATGGTAGTTACCGAAATCACTTATCGACATATCAACCGAAATCGCTGGACGTCATCATTACCCATCCCGGATTTAGCGGAGACTGCGACGTGTGAGAGCTTTCTGTGGGCATTTGGAACCAGTGGCGTGAATGCGCGAAGGTTAGCCGTCTGCTTATATTTCAATGGTTTGCAGTCCGCTGGCTCAGCGTAGTGAAATGCGCGACCCTCTATTCTGTTACCACGGTAACAGTATATGGGTTAGTTAGTTATCAATGAGCTGAATACCGAGGTAATCTTTGTACGCAGCAAAAGGATCAGCCATAGTTATAAGGGCTGGGGGAAAACACCTACTGCGAAAAACCCAGCGAGTCTGGGCAGATAAATGACTTTGAATTTCCATTGCTGGTTCCGAATGTCTACAGGCGGGCTACGTCTGTCGCGCATTCCGCTAAGTCTACAATGGTTAATGGTTGTTTACAGTGGAATGACAACATAGCGGGGAGGTAAGCGACACAGAGACCATCCACAGAGCATCTGAAGCACGGCTACACCGCAGAGAGAAAAAAACCTTAATAGAACCACACTGCAAGACCACCTCGAGCACTGGGATTTAAGGCGCTCTCTGCCCGAAAAACGCCACAGGGAGTAGAGGAGTTAGAGCGGGGAATTGAACCAGGGTCCTCTGGATTCAAAGTCAAACGCTCTAAACACTACACTAACTGCCTCCTTTTTAAAGAGCCAACGAAAGCTCACACAACAGGTTACTACAGACGTATCACTACATACTTACACCGGTTGATATACACAAATATTCGCCAATACAAACGGCACAGCTGATGATAAAATTTACACGTTACCGAAAGGGTTGTAAAATAAACAATGACTCGATATTTTCACGATATGAGGATGGTACGACATCAATGATTTATATTTTATCGTGATTCCTAAATAATTTCATACATGTATCTAAATGACATTTGACGATAAACGAATGAAACGATCTATATATGCACATATTTTATGGATAGTATAATACTGTATAGTTTATTTATGTATACACGATACATATTTTAAGAAATTTCCGGCAATATCAGAAAATTTTTCACGTACCGAATTTGGATTATAGTTACGTAAATAACATCTATGGTGTAATACTAAGGGATAATGTCTAAAAGCTAGATTCTCATAATTTCATTTGCGATTTCACACGAAGGGAGGTAATTAAGCATATATTCATACATTTAAATCATATTAATACAAGCGAACATTTGGATTGAGTTACAAAGCTATTATTTATGTATTTACACGTCTATGATAAAAGTAATGACAAAACCTGATAGCGCCTTCAACAAGCGAATTGTTGAACTTATTTGACAAGTTAAGTTGTTGAGATGTAGTTGGATGCTCCCTCGACACTGTCCGAGACAGTTGTGACAATTACAATGTTGACGCTGCAATCATGTGTCACGTGACGCCGGTCAGACGGTCTACAGCGGGTGAGCGGTGCTTGCTAAAAAGAAAAATTCCTAGCTTTTCAATCAGTCAGGTCCAATCAATGCTCCTTCGAGCGAGAATATCCCTACGTGGTCGCCAGATGATGTGGTCGATAATCTTCGCCCAAAGATCGCGAGTGTTCGCTCTAGTTTCATACGCGATCGTTCGCTCTAGTTTCATACGCGTTCGTTCGCTCTAGTTTCATACGCGTTCGTTCGCTCTAGTTTCATACGCGTTCGTTCGCTCTAGTTTCATAGGCGTTCGTTCGCTCTAGTTTCATACGCATTCGTTAGCTCTAGTTTCATACGTGTTCGTTCGCTCTAGTTTCATACGCGTTCATTCGCTCTAGTTTCATACGCATTCATTTGCTCTAGTTTCATACGCATTCATTCGCTCTAGTTCCAAACGCGTTCGCTCTAGTTCCAAATGCATTCGCTCTAGTTTCATACACGTTCGCTCTAGTTTCATACGCGTTCATTTGCTCTAGTTTCATACGCATTCATTCGCTCTAGTTTCATACGCATTCATTAGCTCTAGTTTCAAACGCGTTCGCTCTAGTTCCAAATGCGTTCGCTCTAGTTTCATACACGTTCGCTCTAGTTTCATACGTGTTCGCTCTTTGAAATTCGCGATTATACTCAAAATGTTGGGTTGGTGTCTGGAGAAATTGTTCAACTCGAGTGTTTTTCATCAAACAGTCACGTCGTGTGGAGGCGCTATCAGTTATGACGCGAATGTTTGTATTATCACAAGTTGACAACAACAGTGGAGGACAAATGATATATTCAGTCAATAATCATTATCGTTAATGATGAAGGTCACGATTTATCTTCGATGCCATTTCCTTGAATTTACTTTTCTTCCGCATATTTAAAAATAATTTGTTTGCTCGGCTGGTAAGATAACGGGAAAATTTCGCATAAAATCAACCGGGAGTACTAAGAGATACCAGTGATATGTTCTATTCTCAAAAAAGTCTACGCGAAACGCGTAGTGTGTACAATCGTAGAATTAAAACGAATGCGATTTATGAAGTATACTCTCCGGTTCTGGAATATTCTCCATAAGGATATTTGTACAATACAAATTGGAAAATCATTCTAACCCTAAAACAATACGGACTACCATATAAATACACGTACAAAACATGACATGTGAAAAAATGTATGAGCAATTAGAGCGTTAACAGTAACTCTCTGTAACATTTCCAAATAAAAAATTCCAATACCGTATGGAAAATGTGGAATGATTATTGCAATATAATCTTAAGAAAACAAATTTTCTTGAATGAGTCAAGATTCTAATGTTGAGATTTATTAATCGTATTTGTTTATTTTGGGTGACAATATTGATCTATTAATAATTTTTATTTTGTTTCTTCTTCATAATAGTCACGAAGAAAATGAATCATAAAGTGGTACACTGGTGTACAGCATTGATACATTATGTACACTGGTGTATGACAGATTTTAATCTCCAGATCTGCATTTGCTAAAAAAAAATTAGAAGCATTTAAAATATTTGCGACACAATTTTTATAGATATCTTATAAAATAACAGACGAAGAAAAGTAGTAAAACACCCCTTTGAGGATAAATGTGGTATTCTTAAAGTCTGCGAGGGAAAAAAATTTATTAAAAAACCGAAACGTGATTATATCGAGTAGAGTTTCTTGTTGCTTAGATTGAAGTCTGTCATAAATGATGTATCACAAGAACTTTAGATTCACAAAATCTGTGATTTAATTTCACTATAACTTAACTGTAATTTTAGGGAGAATTGTGTGAAATAATGGCATGGTACGTAAAGGGATTTCAGGTCGACAATTTCCTGAAAAGTATCCAATAAACCTGTCGCGATTCCATATTCAGCAGTTACGACGGTCAGTTCTACAATGACCAATGGTCACCGAACAAAATGACCGCAAAACGAGCAAAATGCAGCGGTATATATTTCACCTATCACTGATGTTAGAATTATAAACATAAAACTAACAATTTCCAACAAGGATGAACTAACACAATCAACATAAATCAACATGCAGGTAGCAGAGGCCATCTTCAGTTTTATGATCTATTATAGAATGTTTTCATTGCGATATTTTGTGGGAGTCCCGATTTTTAGGAATATAATAAATACATTTCTGACTATTGTCGTGAATTGTTTAATGTGATTTATTACCTACTAGAGGTGATGCAGTGATCAGAAACATGGCTTTTCATGCGAGAGGTTGCAAGTTTGAATCCACACATAAATAGGGTGCAAAATTGTTAGAACACGCCCATTACATATATTCCGCAATTACAGTTTTTTTCTGAATATATTTAATAAAAGGCATTTTATAGACCACTTCCCTGTATGCATCAATACCATTAACGATCTTTTTAACACAAAAACTATTTAATTTCATGAGTGACAAATATATTCGAAAAAAAAACGCCTTTTTCCTCATAGTGTTTGGATGTTCTAAAAAAAATTTCACACTAAGTACTTTAGTGTACTTTTTCTCGTACCCAATTCCAACTATACTGAAAATACTGAGTGAAAGATACTTTAGTGTTTACATCATGAGAAAGGTTAGTAATACATGAGTTTTTAGAAATTTCCAAGATTCGAGTCGATCACCGATTGATTTATCATCATTCTTGAGGTAGTCCCAAAAAATATTTTACTCTAAAATGATAGAGAATCGCGTAATAACACGAAAAAGAACGCTGTTCATTGTGTCTACAAAATCTCGTGTTTTAATAAATTATTGTCTTAAAAGTTGCTACCATATCGATTTTCAGGAAGCAACGAGGCTACCTCATCATATTGCAACAGTATCACTATTAAGATCAACATCGGGAAATGCCCGTTGCATTCCTGACATCATGTTGATACAACCCCCTACTCAAGCATAATAATTTTTGTCTCGGGAAAAACACTATTCCTAACTGTCTGAAGCAAGATGTTTTTGATCAATGCGTTCTACTGACTATGACGTATGGAAGTGAAACGTGGACTCTAACAGAGAAAACAAAAACTGCAAACCACGCAGTGAAGTATGGAGTGGATGATGACAGGCTACAGCGGACGGGATAGAAAAACAAACATTTGGCTCTGGCAACAAAGTAAAGTCAAAGACGTCATTGTCGCAGCCGAGCAAAGTAAATGGAGATGGGCAGGACGAAAGATGGGCTCGATTAACAGCTGAACAGCAACCGATCTATGGAATGAGATACCGCGGAAGACGCAAAAATACGATGGCGGGATGAGTTTGTGCAAGCAACAGGAATCGTAGCACTGACAAGAGAGACGCGTGGCGCACATTGGGAGATGTCTTTGCCCAGCAGTGGGATGTCACAAACTGATGATGATGATAATGATGATGATGATGATAACTAAAGCATACACAAAATTTCTTATTACTTCTCGAGAGGGGTCATTAATAAAGGTTTAACCGCACTCTGCGATACCCACAATGCAAATGAGCGTGTTAGAAAGGGGTGGGAAGATCGATTACTCAACGTAATGATGACATTGCGTGAAAAATATGTAATGCAAATGACATGTAAATTAGGATTACATAATTGGCGAGGAGTTAAGCCATTTCAAATTCATGTGCACCCATATTAAATTTGTAATAACTTATTCTCCTATAATTTTTCACAGCCACTGACAACAATTACAAAACCACGTTCTACATATGTCCTATCATGAGAGAAGACAGGTATATGTGATGTTTTCTACTCCGAGAGAAGACAGGTATATGTGATGTTTTCTACTCCGAGAGAAGACAGGTATATGTGATGTTTTCTACTCCGACTCCAATACAAATAACATGTCAGAAGATTTATTGAAATAATATATATATATATATATATATATATATGTGTGTGTGTGTGTGGTATACTGCGGCTTTCGGGTATTTCTTTATGAAATTGTCAATAAAAATCGTAAAAAAAACTGGCCAAAATGCGGAAAATTCCACTGATCTCCACAAATGCTTCTTATTAATACACAAAATCAATGAGTAGGAAAACTGCCACCGTTGAAAAAACGCATTACGGATATTATATACAAAGCACACATGAAAGGTTATTACCTAATAAGACGGCAAGCAAAAGCTGTGCGGCATTATAGAGATAAAATTGGTAAAATATACAGTACAGGAGATAAAAAGCTCGCATCTATCCGTAGCGTTTCTATGTATCTATATTCTACATTGTACATTTCCGAGTGTTAACCGAACGTTAATAAAACATGAATATTTGTGTATATATATATATATGTGTGTATATATGTATATATACGTACGTATCTCATGATTGTTTGATTGTCAGTGTGATTTACCCAAGTGGGGCACGGCGTTTAATAACAACGTAGCAGATGGGGGGGATTAGACAGCACACTCATAAAAACACGTTCCCCTCGCTTCGCAATCGCGTCAGTCAGTCGTGTCGCGCCGCCTTCTTCGCCGGCCGAGACATCCGAGAAGCTCAGGGGGGAAACGGTAAAAGTTCTCTCGGCCGCGCCGCTCTAGACGTCCGGTTCGAACTTACGACTCGTTCGACAGGGCCATGATGATCGACTTGGTATAGGCGGCCGCGGCGATAGCGGCGTACGGCTGCCACTCCTTATGCTTCGCCCCGTCCGTGTAGTCGCACACGCCGCGAACGATCAGGAAGCTGTCCTTGCGGTTCCCCTCGATCGAGTCGAGAACTTGATCGTACTCGTCGTCGTACGCGCGTACCTCGTACTTCGCCGCGAACTCCAGCCGCGTCGTGTCGGAGCGAGCGACCGGGCGACCCGCGCCGAACATGCCGTGGTGGATCGTGGGCGCGCCCGGTTTGACGGCGGGCGCGTTCGCCGGCGCCACCGGGTGCTCGACCATGATCAGGTTGTTGTCGCCGATCTCCATGTAGAGTTTGTCCGTGCTCGGCGGCGGGCGCGTGAAGTCGACTTCCTGCCCCATCATCATCTCCTGACCTGCACCGAAGCAACGCACCCGCAATGCAACGATATATCTACGAGATGCAGCCCACCCGCGACGCAACACCGTCTAATCCTACCCACAATGCAACAATGCATCTCCGAGCAATCCTACCCACAATGCAACACTGTATCACCGAGACGCAGCCTACCCGCAACACAACACCCTCCGATCCTACCCACAATGCAACAATGTATCACCCATTAATCCTACCAACATCGATATACCGACTGTATATGATCATGTATTTTGGACCACAAATGCCATGAAGCACCAACCAATAATACCCACAATGCAATATGAAATGAAATTTATTTGTTTAAAGTGTACATATTAACAGAGCTGTCAAACACACCTTACATGAAACAATAGCCTAATGGTCTAAGACTATAATGTAATTACTTAAATTATAGAAAATCGACATCAAACAGTATACAGGTAATTAGTTAGATACAACTATGTACATTTACACTGAGCATGAAATGGATAACATTTCATCACTCACCGAACGTACCCACAATGCAGCGGGGCATCACTGAAAACACTACTGTACAGTACTGCAGCTTCTAACAAACGATAAAATATTAAGAATATAAATAAGAAAGTTCTAGAACACGCACTGCAAAAGTCTTACCGTCAGTGATGTATTGCTCCCACGGAGCGAAACTAGGATCTGCGGTGTGCTTATCTTCCATCTGCTTACAGAGTCGCTGGAGCGTGTCGTCCTTCGGCGACCACGACTTGGTCACGTACTTGAGGTTACCCTCGCGATCGCGCAGGATGTTCTGGCAGTAGTAGTAGATGTTGTTGCTGACGTCACAACGCGACACGACCACGTCGCCGAGACGCACGTGCTTGTAGAAATCCGTGTAATGGGGCACGCCGCCGGCCACACCCACCAGGAAGATGTGGTCGACGTTCTGGAATGTTCCTGCACGGACGATATTTACAGATTGCAATTGAATAATTCAGAAATCCACGCACAACCAAAAAGATGGACAGAAACAGCTATGGCTAAAAACGTCATCCGTCAAGAGAAAAAGAAAAGACGTAAAACCCGTACGAAGAATTTTAGGTCAATTACTAAAAAAGTAATACACCATTCACCCTCAATTTCTATTTCGATTTTCGCCATTTATAGAATTACTCCCACCAATGAAGTACATTATGCTTTAGCACCAGCAATTCTTTTGTTCAAGTTCTCGACAAAGGCTCGTTCGTACATTCGCCAGCAGTTTTAGCAATAATCCATCCAATACTCACCGAGAAGGCGGGTGGTTTGGTTTCCGGATGAGATCTGCGCGGCCCGATGGTGACCGATGGCCGGTAGTTTGGTGGACACAACTTTGAGTTTGCCGATCCATCCGATCGTGTAGACGTTCGATTCTCCTGCGAACGGTTTACGATACTACATGCGAGAATCGCAACGACGGACTCGTTTCTCGTTTTACTCAACGTTCCGTTCTAGAACATTCCTTTGGTTCTAAAAAAAGCCGCAGTAATAACTACAGCTTTCAGCGATTTCACACAACACCACGCACGATCCACTCAAGTGCGACTCGAACTTGGTGCATAGAAAGGCAAAGTTAAACATTTATAGACTGCAAGTATCAGCCAGCCAAGGTTCTCTGATCCGGTTTACAACGAATGTTCATGGCAGCTTTATTCAGCGCATATACAATACCTTCGACACTCGTTTATCACCCCGTCCAAGATGATATCGAGCATCTACCCATTTTGGAGATGGGCTTACTCCAGCAATTAGGGATAAATGACTTACTGAGGATCATCGCAGAAGTCGACTGGTGGGAAGTTCCAAACCCATGACCTGTCGGTTACGAGTTCTGTATTCCAACCACTCGACTGCTTTCCCAACATTCTACACTACAAACCCACATTCATCTTGTTTCCCACCGACAAGTTCGCTACTGTGCAGCAATTGATGACGACATTTCCCTCTACATTACGGAGACCCATCTTCCCTGCCACCATCCGTCTGCCGTGATCACCAGTATCCTGCACACAACATCCCCCAGACCCACCTTCGGTCTTGTACTTCATGTACGTCGTCTTCTCCTCCATCATGGCATCCACGGCCAACTTCTCGTAGTACATGCCCGTGATAATAGCGACCGTCGGTTGCTGGTTGAGTTGGATCGTGGGCATCTGCTTCACAATCTGAACGTCTGAGCAACAAAATCCATCAAATACCGTCAAATTACGCACATTATCCGTCTCTCCGAGACTATGTATTGGTTGGGCATCCATTTGGCATCTGGCCCTTCACAAAGTTAGTCCATGGTCAACACGAAAAATGGATTAGCTCGAGTTATAAGGGTGGGGAACACATCGTAATAAAAAAACCACCAAGTATGGGTGACCAATCGACCTTTGGCCATTTAGGCCGCTGGTTCCAGAGGTCTGCAGACAGCTTACGTGCGTCGCACACCCCGCTGATAGTCCATGATATGTGATGATGTTTTACAGTGAGACAATGAGGTAGTTGAAGAGGTAAGCGCCATAAAAATCATCCAGAGACAGTCAGACAAGGCGCGTTAGATAGAACTCTTATAGAACCATCCTCGCAGGGCTACACACACCCCCAGAGGCAAATCTAGTTAGACTGTTATAGTCTATATCTAATCTAAACGAGACAGTGATAGTCATACTTAAAAGAGCCAGCAACAATCCTGTCTTAATAAACAAGCGTGTCTCATAAACAAGCGTGTCTCAATAAACAATCGTGTCTCAATAAACAAGCATGTCTTAATAAACAATCCTGTCTCGATAAACCATCGTGTCTCAATAAACCATCGTGTCTCAATAAACAAGCGTGTCTCAATAAACAAGCGTGTCTCAATAAACAAGCGTGTCCAATAAACAATCATGTCTCAATAAACAATCGTGTCTCAATAAACAAGCGTGTCTCAATAAACAATCGTGTCTCAATAAACAAGCGTGTCTCAATAAACAAGCGTGTCTCAATAAACAAGCGTGTCCAATAAACAATCGTGTCTCAATAAACAATCGGGTCTCAATAAACAATCGGGTCTCAATAAACGATCGTGTCTAAACAGGATGATTGCAATAATATCCAAACAAAACATGACGATCAGATTTAGCTCAAAAGGGGCCGCGTGACTGACCGGTCTTGGTATCCAGGACAAGCCTCATGAATCCTCCATTGTCCATCTCCCGAACCAGCTGTGCGGCCTTGAGGTCACCCAGCAAATCGCAGATCAGTGTCTCATCTGCATCGAGGATTCTGAAAGGAAAGAAAAACAGAGAAAATTACAGCATCGAAAATGCGTACGAGCATTTAAACAGAAAAGATCCTTCATCTGGCGCATATAATGAGTTTTTAAGTTTGCAAAGCTATATAATATATATTACTTGAGAGAAATGCACAGAAAAAAGCCATTACCTCTTATGGGATGGTGTAGGTTTTTTCTGTGCATTTCTCTCCAGCTACTCAAGAACAACATGGGCTACCCCCATTAACATCGCGTGACATATTGTGTGAGTCATATGGGAGAGGAAGGCATGGTTTTGAGGTACCAGTCTGGTACCTTTCATGGTCGTAACTGATGAGCTCTAGTTACAGAATTAGTTGCCTCATCACACAATGATGAAAGTGTACGTACGTTACTCTTCCTCACGAGGACCTAACACAACGCGAAACTTATCCGTATCCATGATATTAATGCAGAAGAATTTCACTCGGGTCACAAAGTGGTCCACGCGGGAGGAAATCCCTGGTTTGTGTGGATTCCAAGTTGCAAGCTCTCGCGTGGACAGCCATGTTTCTGACCACTGCGGTAGTGATGCCCAACTAAATGCTGAAAGCCTCGCCCCCTCTGAATGATCGCTTGCGTGTAAGTAGGTAATGTATTTATCAGCGCAATTATCACAATTATCTATTGCAACGCGTCTCCACCGTGCTTTACAATACCAATAACATCTGGAGACAGCAAAATGCAATGTCTGATTGGTCGAGTTCCGCAGTTTAGGGCCTGCAATACTGAAACAGCGTCTGTCTGAGGTAGGCAGCCTACAGCCATTCATCGCAGCGACCATAAGATCGCCTGACCTTAGCGACCGTCCGGGTACATACCACGAGACAAGTTCATTTATCTAAGTCTGTGCCTGACCAGGAAAGGCCACATACACCAAAGTCAACAACTCGAGGCTCGAATTCCCCTAGCAGACGTGCGTGGCGACCAGTGTAGTAGGTGCTCTACTAACCGAGCTGCGAAGCCGATTACGTTCCGCGCATGACGGGAATCAACCACCTTTGCGGCGCGCTGGAATCGACAGTAACATCTAGAGAAACTTCGCCCCACCCACGGGTCTGACACTACTCACCTAATTAAGTCGTCTAATGACAAGATATTCGGGTACGCAGACTCGAGGACCGTGAGGAGACGTTCCCGGAGGATTTCTTCGTACGACCGCGTGTCGGCTTTGTTGATGCCTGAAACGAGGTAGCAAATGTTCGCATGGGATTATGTCTACTTCTGGAATTATGTGAACTTTGTAATAGAAATATTAGAAACATTGTAGGTCTGCTGCTTCTTGTGAACTTTGTACTAGAAACATTGTATGTCTGTTGCTTCTTGTAAACTTTGTACTAGAAACATTGTAGGTCTGTTGCTTCTTGTGAACTTTGTACTAGAAACATTGTAGGTCTGTTGCTTCTTGTGAACTTTGTACTAGAAACATTGTAGGTCTGCTGCTTCTTGTGAACTTTGTACTAGAAACATTGTAGGTCTCTTCCCTCTTATTCTTTTGGACTGGGAGAAATAATATCACCAGCTTTCCTATACGCACTCCACTTCATTAGTCTGTTAGCTTTTAATTATCATATAACACAACTCACAACTTTGAACTTAGACTAACATTTTAAACATTGATACTAATATTATGAATTGAATTTTATCCACATCGAAATGAACTGTATTCCACATATAATTTACCATCTCTGCGATATGCTTCATATTTGTTTGGTTGTATGTATGTAATTATAGGCTGATTACTAAGGTAATCGCTGTTTAGGCCATTCTAGGCTGTTTACAAAGCTAGCCTACAAATGGTCACAGGGGTTTAAGTGATTACTTTATTTGTTAGGTTAATGAGAGGACAAAGTGGTTTAATTGTTACGTTTGTATGTTTTCATCACAGCATGCATCGTTGAACGAATCACTTTGACATAAATTTACTGAGGAGCAAATTGATTTGTAAGTGAAGTAAATTGTATTTCACATCGATATGTGACAAACAACAAGGAACGAGGTGGAAAATGATCCAACGGTGCGAGGGTGTTAACGCACAAAACATGGGTGACACAACAGGGGGTGGGGGGACAGATGGCGTGTGGTCGTTGATCGGTCGCAGGATAAAACTAGATTTGGTGGCGTAGGGGGGGGGGGGTTGAATGAGTGATTGTTCATGAAACGCGCTCGCGGTATGCTGGCCGGTCAATAAGGTCGAAATGCTTACCGAGTACAAATGTACGCGAAAATTTAAAAAATGCCATAAAAAACGCACTAAAAATGGAACAGAGCGTATACAATTCCACAAATATAGCAGTAATTTGTTTAAAATAATAAAACCGACTGCATGTACCAGCGAAGCCGAACTTTTCCACTAGCACTAGGACAGAAACTGAAAGCCACGACACTGCCACCCATAAACTTCAAAAGTCAGGGGGTCCTTCCAGTTACCAGCTTATAAAACATGTTATGATGACTCGATTTTTGCATATACAAGCATCAATACATTAAATGTACTATGTACCTTACATACATACGCTGTTTTTTCATTAAAGGGTTGATGTAGCGCTCTGTACATAAAGATGCAGAACGTAGTCGTAATGATAAAAAACAGCAATATGATTGGTTAAAAAATATGTTTTCAAAATTTTTTCTATATGGTAATATAATAATTTCCCTTCAAACATTTAAGTAGATGGTTGCTTGGAAAAATTTGAAAGAATTCACAATATCGGATAACAATTTTTCAAATGAAAAATCATTCCGGCGATCCATGAACAATCACTCAAACTGTGTCAAGGTCGATGACAGCGAATAAAACGATGCGAAACGATTCGACCGACCAATCGCGTAGGGATATACTCACCCTGTTCATCACATGACAGATCTGTAAGTGTTAGACAGCGTTAGTGAAGCAAAGCATGTTATCAACGAAAGAAGCGTTCGATGTCATTTACACCTGCATAAATACGGCCGGCAGCTAAATATAATCGAAATGCAGAATACTTTGGATCGAGGTATGATTCCATTAAAAATAGGCCAAACAGGCGTCAAAACAGTCATGCAGATATTGAAACAAAAGGCTAGATAAAAGAGGCCTCCGAAAACATTCGGATGTTGAAACAACAGGCTAAACAGGCCTCAAAACGCTTATTTGTATATATAGCCGCTAACGAACGTGCGTGAAGTTAACCTACCTGGACTGGCGGGTGCCTCCTGGGATTCCAGTTGCTGGATCTCGAGGTCGATCTTCTTGGCTTGATTGTACTTCGCCGTGTCTTGCATTTGTTTCATGCATTTCATGATAAAGCCGACGTAATCTGACGATAAAACAATCGAAAAAACATGAATACATGAAAACGCGTCACGAATAAATCAGCTTTAAGTACACTGTGCGTAAATGGTTACAGCAATAGTTCATAAATTACAACTGGGAAATAGTGAAAAAAAAATTTTTCACGTATAAATGGCTTTTTTTTTCGGTGTATTGCCCTGCTGCAAAAAGAGTACCGCATATACTCGCCTATAAGACGGTTTTTAAAGACAAAATTCCAATCCTTAAAGTCTACCCCTTGTCTATAGGTGGGTCAATAAAAATTTTTAAAATTTGGGCATATTGTAAATATAGTGTATATACAATGTTCATATATATATATATATATATCGATACAATAATAAATAAAATCAACACATTTTGCGTTCGTGACATTATTAAAATACAACATACTACACATTAGGTAAGTTTCCCATCCAAATTATAATGGCGGCCGATCGCCGTGAATGACTGAAGAAGGGTCAAGAGCAAAACCACGATTTCGCCGGCCAAAGTTGGGGGGGGGGGTCGACTTATAGGCGAGTATAAACGGTAACAGAAAAACATTAAAATAATACAACACTGACTCTAGAGAAGTAGTTCAGGGTTCATTTAACCCTTTACAATCTGTTAAATGGGTAAATGGCAATGTATATAGAACTCATTGCGGTAGCCGTGTGAGTCAGTTAAAATATAAGCAAATAAGGTGGTAACACCTTTACGGCTCACTGTGGAGATATAAGTAAATCACTATATATGATCCATATCTCCGCAGTCAGCCATAAAGGTGTTACCACTTAAATTCGCTGGTAATGTATATAGTAATCTAATACAAAACTCACAGGGGTTAATATTGTAAAAAAAAGAATGAAATAAATTCATAGTTCCCATTTCCGCTAATCTTAATCTTTCTTGGCTTCGATATTCGAAATGTGAAAAACGCACCTCTGGGGAAGTTTTCTGGACGAACGAGTTGCTTGAAAAACTCATAGGCGGTCGTGACCTGATCCAGATATTCGACACCATCTCGGTACCAGAACTTGAGCTTGCGGCTTTCCTGACATGGATGTAGATACGGTGGAATAAAAACAATAATGTCGATATCCTAAAATATAAACAAGATATCGATATTATGAAATAAATAGTACTGCGGCAAATAATAATGTCGATATCCTAAAATATAAACAAGATATCAATCAATATTATGAAATAAATAGTACTGTGGCAAATTATGATGTCGATGTCCTAAAATATAAACAAGATATCGATATTATAAAATAAATAGTACTGTGGCAAATAATGATGTCGATATCCTAAAATATAAACAAGATATCGATATTATGAAATAAATAGTACTGTGGCAAATAATGATGTCGATATTGTGGAATACAAATAATATGGTCAATGTTGTAGTATACAATAAGGTCAATATTGTGGAAAACATACAATAAGGTCAATATTGTAGAGTGCATACAATAATACATGAAAGGATCCTTATTAACCTGTCCAACAAACACATTTTACATGACAAAATGGAGTTGATCTATTTAAGTAAGAGCTAATGAGACGACCCTTGACCTACCACGACGTGGTGTCCCGTCTTCTGGTCAACCAGAAAGCACATGAAGCCGAGCTGCAGTTCGGGCTTCTCCAGGATGGCAGGGTCGTACTCTGTGAAGAAATGTGCCCGATGTCACGCGGAACCCATTGAATGTACACGATGGGCCGAATGCCCGAGAAATGTGGCCTTCGGCCAGAATCACATGCCCCCCCGAGATAAGCGTTCAATGTCGCATAGATCAAGATCATCAAGCGGGGAGTCGAGTGGTAGGAGGATTGGACTCGTGACCGAATGATCGCGAGTTCAAATCCGCCCATACTTCAACTTTTCTGCTATGATCCTCAGTGAGTCACTTATCCCCAACTGCTGGGATAAACGCGTCTTCGAAATGGGCAGACGCTTGATGTCATCCTTCATGGGAGATATACTAATAATACTAAGGTATTGTAGCTGCGCTGAATAGCTGCAATAAAAATTGTAAACTGCATTAGAAAGCCTTGGTTGGTTGGTTGATACTTGCGGTCTATAAATGTTGTCACCTTTTAATGTATCTTTTTAGAACCCAAAAATAAAACAATACAAAATACCCCGTCATAATCCTAACACAACCAATTATAAGAATAAAAACACATCATTTTCTTGCAGTAATAAAATCTACTAAGTATATTGTATGAGCCTAGGGAGTTTATATATGGATATAAGGTTGCATTCTACCTGAATGTACAGGTATAATTTAACTATATTAGATTAGATAAGATTGTGAACGCCAAATAATCACCATCTAAAATGAGGGAAATGACTATACTGAGAGTTGTGGCCCTTGACAGTTACGGGGCAACTGAAATCCGCTTAGTATAAGAGTAACGTCGTGTGTATGTAAATTTTTTTCTTTTTGAAATTCCTGAATTCTGAGGCCTGCGTACTACGTACAAAACTTTTTCCTCCCATTTATAACACCAACACTTTCCGACGAGTGACAACTAGGGTATCCAACACAGAGATCTCGAAAAAAAACGAGAGCTCAAGATATCGGCCAATATCAAAGATCTTGAAATCTTGAGATCGTGGGTCAAGATCTTGAACAAAATATCGCATGTTTTATAGCCATTACTGGTGGTAAAAATCCCCCAAAATTCAGTGACCGTGTCTTTTCACTGTAATTTTCCTATCGCTTCGCCGCCATCTTTTCTATTTTCGTTAGTTAGACCCGGGCCGGTCTACTTACTCAGCGACTCAGGGAGTCAGCATTCAGATAGCCGTGAGTACCCAGGGTTAGCGTATTTACATTTGACATTTAATTAACAGAGGACTGTTAAAGTTGATATTAAACTGGTTATAAAACTTACTATTACACACAATACTAATGAAGATGATATGGATTTCGCTAGCTGTAGTGTGGGTATTCTATAATATACATGACGCATTCGTGGGTCGTTACCCGATGTAAATCTGATTCAATCTACGTACTATTCATGAATAAGTCATAAGTCACGAATCACTAGCTGCATACGTGCATTGTTCAGATCTATCCAAATTGACGTTACAATTATACAGTATACACAGAAATGTTTACCTAATTATTAATACTATATCGCTCAATGACGAGCAATATTTTCAGTCGTGATCCATCATTGAAAGTCAATATGCCGATAGAATCATATACTTGTGATCGAAATAACATACCTGGGTAAACAATCAATGGGGAAGTTAAATCTCAAGATTGAAAAATCGACGAGATTTGGATACCCTAGTGACAACCGATCCATTTACAAATACACATCTTCGAAAATATTATTAAATTTTTATGCGTATAAATAATGAATATAATTTCTCACTTGCAGGCCTCTTCCATTACTGATTCATGTTATTCGAAGCCACATTATCCTATCCAATCCATTGAGGATAAAAAATTGTTTATTTGTTTCATTGATATTATTTTGTTAATTAGGAAGTTGTATCTATTAGCATGCGATACAATATTCAAATATTCGATGAATGTATTCAGAATGAAAATATAAAATTACAGTTCTCTATCACAATGTTTTTGTGGTCTTTTACTTTAATTGTAACAATTAAGAATAGACCATAGTATGCGCAAATACATGTAGCCATTGAGTTATCTCCACAACAGCCACGCACGCGCTTATGTCCGTACTAAGTTGTATCGTTATTACTGTATTGGTAACTGCGCAGTACTACAAATTCGATTGTTATTTTAGCTTACTTACAGGGTGATTCATAATTATGTACCCACTTTTGTAATGAGAAATTATATTACTATACACGTCGTATTATGTTGTAGGCAAGTACGCATGTTTTATTACGTCACGTTCTCAGTACGCTTCGAGATGGTGAGGCTAAAGAACGTGACGTAATAAAACATG
>WURV02064450.1:0-21358 GCA_011762755.2 Epimenia babai | reverse complement strand
TCAATTAGTCTCAAAAGGTGTTACCTCCTTTTTTTTCTCTTACTTTTCAAAGACTAATACGGCTACTTATATTATACATGAAAATTAGATAAAGACGACAAACTACGCGAATTAATACGAAAAAAATTCCAGTGTTGATGACAGTTCAACATTGATGCTAAGGTAGATAAGCCATAGAGGTTAGTGGAACCTCGGACAGCATATACAGTAAACACCAATGTCGCAAATTTTCAAACCTATAACCAACTAAAATGCTTGATGGATAAAATCATTCCAGTTTTGATAGGAAACTATCTAAGGCCTTGCCTTATGGGAGCGCCAGATGAAAACGTGTATTTGGACCTGTCTTCTACATCTTGTATACTGTTCCGCTTGCCATTGATAAAGAAGGCTTCTATCACGTGTTCTACACTGATGACCCAACTCTGGCTTCACCAAATATATAAGAAAAATTGGGGTAATTTTCAAAATCTTTAATTTTCTACAATCCAAAGATACGCAAGCTCTGGACTTTGACTACGACCCCCTTAGTTCATAAGCCAATATTTTTTCCTCTGCGCTTGTGCAGTCGCTGCTACTTAGGGCTCAGCACAAACCCACCAGACGCAACGAGCGATATCAGTCAATGCCGGCATATCACTACCATCAGTTTGTGAAGAAATTGCGCCTCAAGTGCTTCAAGAAAAGCAACCTGGCTGTCGTAGAAAAACAGACGCGATGGCTTACAATGTTCACGTAAACTTTTGTAATTCTATCCTACAAATGTCATCAACTTCATATGGTTCACCGATGAGAAAATTTTTTCGATTGCACGACCATAAATTTCGCTGAATGATATATGGGTATATGCTAGGAGTGAGACAAAGAAAAAGAACATTCACGCAGCGCGCTTGTTGAGAACACGGCCAACTTTCAGCAAGACTGTTATGGTGTCCGTAGGGGTGTCAGGCATCGGCAAGACTCGAGTGCACTTTGTGGAACCCAGCGTGAAAGTGGACGGTGTCTATTACGGCGAGGAACTCTTCAAGAATGTTTTGTTACCCGATATGCGCAAATGTTCTAACTTTTACGTTTTCCAACAAGATGGGACTTCATCTCACAGAACGCGAGCAACTGTAGAGTTGTTGGGAAAAGAAACGCCGGACTTTATCGACCCGGACCTCTGGCCACCAAATTCGCCCGATCTAAATCCCGTCGACTATATCATCTGGTCAGTCATGCAAAAACGAGTGTACCGATCACCAACCCCCCATCCTGGACGAACTGAAGCAACGCATCATCTAGGTGTGGGATGGACTCCAGCATCACACCATAGATATTGCGGTTGAAGAATAGTGTGGTCGACTTCGCACATGCGTACGAGCAAAGGAGGGGGCACTGAGTCCACGCTGTGACATTTCCGAAAAGAGATAAGAGTGAATTTTGTCTAAATTTGAAGGATTTATGTGCATAAAAAAACCAATTTATAAATGTTTTAGTGAGTAGATGGAAAGAAATGCACAGAAAAAACTATACCTCTGATGGGACTGAAACCCACGACCCCCAGATAACCGGTCTGGGGGTCTACCAACTGAGCTACAGGGGCAAGCTTTCTGCTGTGCATTTAGGTATTTAACACCGCATTTTTAGAACGACTGTTGTTCAAAGTCCGTATATCATAGCCAGCGATATACACACATATCTCTTAAAGGCTTTTGAATCTTTTCAAATTAGTGAATGGATGTTTGTTTTTTAATAAGCAGTGTATATATAATAGAGAAAACATAAACTCCCAATGCTGTCATTTTTTAAATAATTTTCACTAACACGTGATCACCGTTAAAACGATACAATTTAACGTAAAATTTTCAAGTACGCGAAGTTACACAAAAAAGTTTTCTATTTAGGTCACTAGGTATAATAACATAATGTAATTTACATGGTAAATTGTAAATTACGGTACATAGCTGTGAGTTGTGACGAATTATGATAAATTCTTGTCAATTGCGGTGACAAATTGCAGTAAATTGCAGTTTAATGGTAAATTGCTGTAAATTGCTCCAAGTGGCACAATGTTGCAATATAAGGTGGGTGATAAATTTCAGCAAATAACAGTAAATTGTAAACCCAGAATCGGTGAACTTTTCACAGTAGGTGTCTTTCCCCCACCCCAAAAAAGTGAGGCTAATTAATTTGTTGCGTTAACCACATTAATAGGCTAGCTTTGTAAAGGGTTAAGACAGCTACTACCTAGGTATATCAACCTATAATAACATATTTTACATACTATCTATCTCTTTATAACTAAATTTCACTCATACTTATAGCTAGGTTGACCGAATCAACTACAATATAATTGATGGCGTAAACTAGCTGCCCCTAAATACATCAAGAAAAACACAATTGGTTTCCCCAAGACTCGAACCCTCCACCTTCTCGTTTGTATAGCGGCACACAACCAACTCATTTTTCTCATTCCCAGTATGTGTGTATGTAACACCCGTCCTGGGCCATGAATGGGCCATCGGGCGGTGCTGATGTCTGTTTCTGTAGCCATCAGGACGACACTACGAGACCCCAGACATGGGACTGGTGTATCCAGGTGAGGTGTGTCCGTTTACATTCCCAGCCACTGCCACTACTGATCTTTCCCACCCACAGAGTGATGACTAGGCCGAGTTGGCCTAGTCGCTGGCGGTCTATAAGTGGTCACCCATACACGCATTGGTCCAGCCCGGAGTAGCTCAAGTACGCTTACTATGTCTATTACACTGAGTCACCACTTTCATTCCTGGCATAGTCATTCAAAATTCATTGACGCACTCTCAAATTATAATTTTCAATCCCATTCAAGTTTATTTCGATAATACTCTTTTGGCTAAACGAACATGTACATTGCATCAACCAGTGTGAACCAGTCTTATCAGAGCGTAGTTAGTCATTACGTTCAATAGAGCTCTGAACTCTGACTGTGACGTGGCTGTCCCACCCGACAGCAGCTCTTATCCACCATCACTGTGGAATAGAGAAGGCGCTTTATGAGGCACATATCAGTGTGGTACGAGTATGGACTTTGGCATGAAAACTGCACCTTTGGTCGGGCGGTCCCTCATATAATCCAGTCCACATTCTTTGTACATAGATCGCGTCAGTAAGTCCGCATTCCCGCATTCCGACACCGACCACATTCTAGCACCGTGCCAGGAATCCAAAACAGGGTCAGCTGAAACAAAAATGACTCAATAACACTGGTTATTTTTAGAAGGTTAAATTAGTCAATCTTCAACTCCTCCCCTCCTTCCACCGGGTGAGAAGAGCAGAATCTGTCTCCTATGAAGTAATGGGTGAGTTGTGCCCCCTGACAATTCCGAACATAGAAGTGCTCGCAAAATGTGGAGATATTTCGGTGTTAGAGACAAATTTTGAACTAGTTAACTAGTTATAATGGATTTAAGGCATTTGAGGTTGAAAACCAGGGGAGGAACAAGTGCGTGTGATGGCGATAATCCAACCTAGGTGAGAACAACAAAACAACGTACGCTTCGTATAAAAGATCGCGAGGACTACATTATCATAGTTCTCAAACACAACTTTGCCCCAGAACCCTACATTGGACCACTTGTGGAAGCTCTCCGCGGTATACATATACATATGCGCAGTGATCCACAGGTGTCAAAGGTATTATATCAGTGCTCTGAAGAGCTGCCATTAACGTTGATTATAAACCACATCTGAGAGCCGTTATTGGCTGATACGCGAGGTCTATAGATGCTGTACTTGACCTTTACAACAGAAAAACAATTCTAACTGACCGGATGTTCCATTGTCTCGTTCAGGTGATGATACTCCAGTGAGATTATCGTCTATCAATTATAAATGGAGATTTCACCGCATTGTCGTTATCCATCTGCCCATGGGTGGAGGGGGTCTAGGTAGCCCTTGCAGTAGGGTAATGTAAGAGCTTGTTCCCTCTGACATGGCTGTGCTTGAGATGCTCTCTGGAACATCGCTACGGCACTTACGGTCCAGCTGTCTCGGCAACTCGTTGAAAATAACCATAAAATATCCCGGGGTTAGTGGAGTGTGCCGCATGTGGAGGGGTCTGCGTTTGAGACTGGTGGCATGAACGGACAGAGGTCAAGTGTCAGCCCAGACCTGGTGGATTTCACTCTAGTGCTTTCGCGCACCATTTATAACTGAGACTTATGCGATTGTCGTATGAACCATATACATAGGCTAACTCTCTGAAGGGCCAACATTGGCCTACACGAGGTAAAGGGCCAACAATGGTTTACTAGATGATGACCTGGGTATTCAGCCTATTTCTAACTAGATGCGGGTGAATGGTATATACTTTATACTATAGAATAACAATGAAAGGTATCTATCGAAATGTGAGAGGCATTTATTTAATTGATAAGTATAAAATGGAATTCCATTAACCCTTCCCATACCGACAAATGTACATCAAATAACTACAGCAATACAGTTCTGTGACAACAGAGTGCTGAGGGTTAATCCTGTGACCAACCTGCGAGGTGGACTGAGAAAGGAGATTCAAACGGTCGTATCTCCAATATTTCTTTCTTTATCCGTTCAGTGAGTTTAGGTAGTTTGGCCAGACCTCCAGTTACATGGATGTACTGAAAGTAAGATCAAATGCCGGCAATAGGAAACAGTTGTATATATAATGGATGTATTAAAATCGGGAACTATGATTGGCAATGGAATAATTGGGAGACTTTATGCCACTTAGGATTCAACAAAAGATTAATTGATGTAATTAATGTGACAGGTGCAAAAATAAAGAACGCATAAGAAATCTTCCACAATGTAAAACATCCTGAAAGAGACATGGTACACAGATATGGACTTCCATCAAGCATTGGGAACACAGCCAAACTATCTACATTTAAATTACTCATCAAAACACATCTCTCATCGTATTGCATACTGACTCTATTTAACACATTATGACTATAAAGGGCGTCTGACAACATACAGATGTTTTGAGAAGCAGTATAAAAACTATTTTTATTATCAAAATTATTATTAGATTCACAGCAGTCTAAACAAATATAACGGTCTCAGTTAAAATAAATTAATGAGGATTTTCTGCAAAAATGTTTGATACCAGCGGGGTGACACGGTTGTCTGGATGAAAACAACCACCAAAGTGAATTAACACGGTGCACCTTCGTTGTATCGTAAATTTTAAAGATTCATTGTAAAATTTGAACATTTTGAAAGGTGCCAACATGATAAAAAACAGATTTCACAGCTGAAATATCGACGTCGACTTAAACACCACTCAATATGATATTGAATATTGATCGGACTGTCAAATCATGACATCAGAATTTAGAAAAACATGGTTAATCGATAAAGAAAGTTAACAAAACCAAGAGGAAATTACGGATTGGGATGAATAGCGATTGAAGAGTGAAGAAATAGTTAACTCAGTGTTCCTCAGTCGTGATATTGGGCACAAAGATTTCCTGTAGCTACCAAGGGGACATAAGGAAAACTGTACATATAAAACAGAAAAATAAAAATAGAACGAAATAAGAGAAATGCACAGCTCGTTTGAATGCACTGTGGCTCGCTGGAATGCACTGTGGCTCGTTTGAATGCACTGTGGCTCGTTTGAATACACTGTGGCTCGTTTGAATACACTGTGGCTCGTTTGCACTATGGCTCATTTGAATGCACTGTGACTCATTTGAATGCACTGTGGCTAACTTGAAGGCATTGTGGCTCATTTGAATGCACTGTGGCTTATGTGAATACATTGTGGCGCGTTTGAAAAATCTACTTGTAGCATCGTTATCTCGGAAAAAATCAGAAAACATATTTCACCCAACCCTATATACCCCCCGGCATGTATGTGGATGACTGACAATTTTTGGTTATTTCCCTTTGGGGAGCCCTTGGTTTATAAGGTTGTGACCTACACAAACTAAAAAGAGAAGCGAACAAGGGGGACAGCTCTTGGCGATAGACTGAGAGACCTTGAAAGACTGTGACACATTATCGAGGAATTAGAAATATGATAAACCTGTACAATTCGTTGTTGCTCGTCGGATGAGAATTTCTTGAGAACAAACTCGATAGTTTCAGCCAGCCCACACTCGGGCTGACCAATCATCGATGGCTGGAACATCAACTCGGGCACCCTGAATCCACATCCACATACAGTGTAGTTACGGTAGATATCCACATGCAGTGTAGTTACGGTAGATATCCACATACAGTGTAGTTACGGTAGATATCCACATACAGTGTAGTTACGGTAGATAGCCACATACAGTGTAGTTACGGTAGATATCCACATACAGTGTAGTTACGGTAGATATCCACATGCAGTGTAGTTACGGTAGATATCCACATACAGTGTAGTTATGGTAGATATCCACATAGTCTAGTTACAGTAGATATCCATATACAGTTTAGTTATGACCGGCATGGTGAACATTTTCTCTCGAGCACAATTTACATTTCCAACTGTAACATTTTTCGAACCTGCCACCCCTCCCCCTCTCCGAACTGTCTGTTGTTCCGTACAGAACTGGGATTAGCTCAAGCTCACCGGATCTGCTCCACCGCGATGTGAACCATATATCGAGAGGCTAAATCGCTCTCTGACACCCCGTCACCACCAGTCTCGGACCACCTGGGCCAAAGTCATGGGCAAGCATGCCAAAATCTCAAACAACATTCGAATGCCTGATAAAGACAATTCACACAAACTTTAGTAACTTTAAAATACAGATAAACAGTTTCGTATTAAACAATAACTAACAACAATTGTTGTCTAGCTAGGGAGGCACGACTTGGCCGAGTCGACCGAGTGACCGGTGGTTCAGAAATAGTCACCCATTCACAGACTGGCTAGACTTAGTGTAGCTTGACTAGGCCTGGCTTGGGTTAAATTCAAAAACTTTCAAAGTATTTAACTCTTTCGGTGCTAATTAAATTTTTGTATTGTTTCCCCAGTGCGGAATATATTTTACATAGATACACCAATATAGATATATGTCCACTCTATATAGCATAACTTTTGTACCTTCAATGTTATGATGCTCATATTTGCATATGATGTTAACAGGATGTAAGCCTACGCATTGGACATCTTTGGTCACATGACACGGTCACATGACCATGGCAGCCATATTGGATTATAGTAAAATCTGTATATTTTCTATTATTAGCTTAATTTTCTGTATAAACATTCTAAGCATATGGTCCTATAATTATAAGTGCATCATGCAAAGTACATCATGCAAAATAATAATACACCCATACATTATTACGGAGGAAAAAGTTGGGATTACCTTTTTTATATCCTGAATGTTGACATCATATGGTAAATCCACAAGCGTATTAGTAGATGGTCCAAATTTAGAGATATTTACATCCAGTAATTTGGAATCATCCAACAGTCACAAAAATTGTCACAAACTCCAAATTAAACTATTGTCTATGTACATTTGTTAGTTTCATTCTACCTATTTAGTCGATGAGGATGACGGTGTCGCGCGGTAATTTTTGTGCATGTGGAAGCGTTTGAAGCACGGTACAATACACAAGGCCACGTTGCACTCTTCACAATAAAAACACATTTGCTTTCTGTTACCAGTGGCTCTATTACTACAAACTGCGCAGTCGGGCTTCCCCGTTTCGTACTTCGCTGGGAAGTGTCTACCAGTGAGTCGATCTGGAATTGGATCCAGTGACGGGCGACCACGTTTGGCCGACTTTGCTTCATATGTAGATAGTAATCCAGTGACAACTTTCTTTCGGAATTCATATGAGCTGACCGGCTTATCTACACTTTTACAATACACAATGTAACCATTTACTAGAGCAGTTTCTCTTATTCTGTGATAGATCGGTTGATACCATTTGACCGACTTGTGGGGATAACCATATGAACCAACTAACTGATCAAATCTATCAACGCCGGCCATGTTCGCTGTATAAGTGACCGATAATACAGGTTTGTCAACATGCCGCATTCCTTCTGTTTTAGATCTGATGGTTTTATCGACTGTACAGTTGGTTTCCACAGTGGACAAAAGATTGACACGTTTTGTATCTTGCCATGAACATGCTACTAGATTCCCTGAGCGCGTAAATGCGGGAGGATCACCCTTTTTCATTTTCAAGTTGGCAACCTTCAGCTGG
The DNA here is from genome assembly GCA_011762755.2 of Epimenia babai. NCBI lineage: Eukaryota > Metazoa > Mollusca > Solenogastres > Cavibelonia > Epimeniidae > Epimenia > Epimenia babai. The sequence goes on along the minus strand of WURV02064450.1, from coordinate 13,192 downwards.
TTGGGCATCCCTTTTCTGTTAGGGTTAACAGTACCAGTAGCACCAATCTGTATCATTTCCAGTCTTGAAAATAATGTAGAGGAGCTATAAAAATTATCGGTGTATACAACATGGCCTTTGTTTTCATAGCCTTCTAGTAACTTGAGAACTATTTGCTCAGTTACACTACAGTCACCAGCTCCATCCAGGTTGAAACAATTTTTCCCAGTGTATATTATATTCCTGAGATTGTAACCTGTTGCAGAGTCACATAGAGAATATACTTTTATCCCATATTTTATCGGCTTTGCTGGAAGATATTGTCGGAAATGGCATCGCCCCTTGAATTTTATCATACTCTCGTCTATAGATAGAGATTTATCAGGTTGATAAATTTTCTCATACACAGGATTCACTATATCTAGGAGCGACCGAACTTTGAACAAGGGATCATATCCTGGCTGCCCTCGTTCCACTACATTGTCATTATTCGAGTAATGTATGAACGAACACAAAATTTGGTACCGGTCACGTGTCATTATCTTACTGAATGGTGTAGTTGTTAGCCAAAATGTCTCCCAATAGTTCTTAGTAGATGGTTTACTACACAATCCCATTGCTATTTGCAAGGCTGTGTATGCCTTTATTTCTTCAGGTGTTGTGTCCTCCCAATGGTGAAATCTAGAACGATGAGACAGCTCCATGGATGGGTCATCGAAGTAATGTAGGGCATACCTATTAGTCTCTTGTGCAATTAGTTCAAAAGCACTCTCAGGAAAGAATAACAGAAAAAAGTCGAGTTCTGTGTAATTAGTTGTGTCAACAAGTACACCCGGTTTTTTGGTGTATAGTTGCAGCCATTCTGGTGAATACGGGTCTCTGTCATCGTAACTATCCCAAGAAAACTGTCCAGATATCTCCGACGAAAGTGGTGAAATAAACAAACTGTCATTTTCTGAAATTCGAAGTTTTTTGGTTGTATTTCTGTGTACTTCGGTATCACTATCAGAACTTGAATTATCATCGTCGCTCGATTCTGAAAGGAAATCCGACTCACTGTCGGCCAAAATCAAATCTAGCGCTTCCTTAGTTGACTTTTTAGCCATTTTTACGAACGCGGAAGTGATGTGACAGTTACTACAAATAAGAATAGATTATAAAATCGCTAAATTTACGTCAAATCGAAATTGGTGGCCATTTGCAAACAGATAAATAGTATCTTTATTCCTATTGGCTAACCCAAGCTTGTAAAATAAACATCGATTGGCTTCTAGAATTAATATAGGAGCAATGGTCGACTGGAGTCGACAGCCGCACTCGAGCTAGCCGTCGACGATAGTCGCCAGCCGCACCGAAAGAGTTAAACAAGAGGCAAAAGAAGCCTCAAGATGGTCACCTGAAAAAAAAAGAGAAAAGGCAGAACAAGGGGCCAAGGAGGCCATCTTGATATCAGAACGAGAAGACAACAAGGAGACTGTCTGATATCAAAAATAAGAGGCCAAAGAGACCTGGAAATACTCATTAAGATACTAAAACAATAAAATACAGATTGTGGAAAAACCTTGGCTGAAATCACATCTAATTGCCTAAATAGAGAAGCTCTAAACAAATCTGAATGAGACCAACCCAAGGACAATATCTGCCAAATAGCAGACCTCCGCGATAAGTGGTTCTTGATAAAAAATTTTTTCCGAAAAAATACGAACATCGGCAGAAGTTAACCTGCCCCAGCTTCAATGACGATACCATGAACAAATCTAGAAGAGACCACCCTAATGACCATATTTTCCAAGTAGCAGACCTCTGCGATAAGCGGTTCTTAAGATTTCTTAAGAAAATGTTAACATCAGATGGATGGACGGATTCCATCATAAGCTCAGGTGAGCTAAGAAAAATATATAAAAGGGGAGAGAATCTCACAATATTTTGACACTCCTAAATTCACATTTTTAACTTTTTGGTCTTTTTCAGAAAACTAAATTCAATACTTTCGAACCATTTCAGAATATATTTCAATCAATATATTTCAAATCGAGTCACAAATGTGATTAATGAATGCAAGGTTCTCTAAGCTACCTTCAAGTTTCTCTCACATCTCGTTCTTCACCAATCATAAACTGATTACAGAATGACTTTCTCTAATCTCTAACCTATTCATTTCAGACTCCCAGCTGACACTGTAAGATAACTCAGACATTGATCGAAATGCTGTTTCAACCCACACAAAAAAAACACAACACCGAAAATACAATGCAGGAATATGGGACATTTTAGACTTAAATCCGGAACATCCTCATGGAGGCACGCACGGCGTTTTACTAAAGTTACTCACCCCTGATGCTGTGGATCGTAAAGAGTCAAGAGAGCCTCGATGTCGTTAAGCGTGTCACCATCACTATCTGAGTCACTGTCATCGGCTGTCGGGTTCTGTGACATGTGACGCAAAAAAACCCGTGTTGCAAAAAATGTCATGTGATACCCACACACCGCCAAGGGCAATAACATGCATGCTATCATGTATGCCACAGATGATGTCAACTAAGACACAGATGATGTGACTATGCCACAGATGACGACACTTATGCCACAGAGGATGTCAAGTAAGCCACATACAATGACACTTATGCCACAGATGATGTCAAGTAAGCCACATACAATGACACTTATGCCACAGATGATGTCAAGTAAGCCACATATGACAACACATATGCCGCAGATGATGTCAAGTAAGCCACATATGATGACACTTATGCCACAGATGATGTCAAGTAAGCCACATACAATGACACTTATGCCACAGATGATGTCACATATGCCACAGATGTCAAGTAAGCCACATATGATGAAACATATGCCACAGATGATGTCATATATGCCGCTGATGATGTCACATATGCCGCTGATGATGTCACATATGCCGTAGGTGATGTCATGTTTTGCGTACTTCTAAATACAAAGCCATCATTTTACGCATCGCACACAACATTAAACAACTGAAATGTAAAAACCCTGAAAAGCAATCCTCAATATATTGACCGATCAAAGTGTTGACAAATCATAAAGTCTCATAAATCTTATATTGAACCAGTGATTAGCCACTCACAATTTCCTTGTAAATATCCCAGTCCGACTCATTCATTCCGAATGTGTCCGTTTTCTTTTTCTGCTTCTTCTCACCTGAAAATTATGGCAATATTATAGAAAGGCGCATGATAATATAGCAGCATTATAGCAATACTACATAATCACTGGTAACGTTATAGCAACCTTATATGATAACTAGCCGCATTATAGCAACCATATATCATAACTAGTAGCATTATAGCAACCTTATATCATAACTAGCAGCATTATAGCAACATCACGATAACAACGCAATATTTCCGTCGTTATTACAACAGCTTCATTAGTTTACGCAATAATCACTTATTTAAATTTCATTTTTCAAAAATTTCATCCCAAGCATTCACACAGAAAATATTTTATCACTGACATATATCACAGACTGATATCTATCACTTATATAGAATATATGTGGATGCAACCCAAATCACTGCCATTGTCAGAAAGTCAATAAATGCTTTTTCAGACATTTGTCGGTAGTACTGATTCTTCCACCCTAAACTTACTACTCGAGTAAGAGTTAAATTTCTGCATCATTGACAAATGACTTACAACACTAATGACTTACAACACTAATGACTTACAACACTAATGATTTACAACACTAATGACTTACAACACTAATGACTTACAACACTAATGACTTGCAACACTAATGACTTACAACACTAATGACTTACAACACTAATGACTTACAACACTAATGACTTACAACACTAATGACTAACACAAAATGGTGATGATTCTAGCGATTTTTGTCTAGCAAAGCCAAGATAAATTGCTCAGATAAACGACTCGTGGGCACTTTTGAGACGACCAACCGGCAGCAAGCTGTGTGAGCTTCTGCATTCGCTGCTGCGAAGCGAGGGTTTTTCGTTTCGACATATCCGCGCGATGTCGCCTCCGTTCGGCCCGTTTGTCCAGAATCGTCTGCAAATTTTAAAGGTGAAGCAAATACACAGGTTATAGTCGAGCATCAAATGCACTGAACTGACAATTGTGTGGGTGAGGGTCATCACTGACCATTTACAAAGGCAGGCTACCCTGTCACTATAACATCATCGATCTCTTTCATTATGACGGTGAAATCAAAATCACGTGAACCACTAAGGTGAGCTAACAGTTAATATTCCTTCATCCATGCCACTGACTTAAAATTCCAAGACTGCCTATTCATGTCACACAAAAGTAAAAAGTAACGTGTAATATTTATATACCGCACTCTAAAGCTGCTTGCACACCTAGCCAAATGACCGTTCACATGCACCAGCAAGCTCCTCGCAAATTTACTTTCCTAATGTATATTATATTCTGTTGCCAAAAATAAACTCCATTAGTACTTATTTATGGCCAAGTTGACCAGAGCGAGCAGGATAAAGTACCTCAGTACACGAACAGTATTGCCCGGGATTCGAACCCTCCACCTTCTGGTTTGTGGGACGGTGCTCTACCAACCGAGTTATCCCATCCCCAGTCCTCTAAATCCACGACAGGTGGTAATCCGTATCTAGTGGACTGACTACGTGATGTAGCAGATGACATGATGCAGCAGACGACATGATACAGCAGAAGACATGACATAGCTGACGTGACATGGCAGATGACGTGATGTAGCAGACGATATGATACAACAGACGACATGATACAGCAGACGACATGACATAGCTGACGTGACATGGCAGATGACGTGATGTAGCAGAAGACGTGACATTGCAGATGATGTGACATGGCAGATGACATGACATAGCAGGAGACGTGTGACGTAGCAGATGACGTGATGTAACAGACGACGTGACATAGATGACGTGACGTAGCAGACGTGACATTGCAGATGATGTGACATGGCAGATGACATGACATAGCAGGAGACGCGTGACGTAGCAGATGACGTGATGTAGCAGACGGCGTGACATAGCAGAAACATGGCACCTTGACAGAACAATCTCTCACGCAGGTCAGACATCAGGATGCGAATGCTGAAGAACCTCACCTGTCTTTTGGACCTCATCTCTGTCAGCCAGCCATCGAAATCCTCCATCCGGAAGCGTTCCATCGCCTCTGATTCCGTCACTTCCTGAATGTGACGAATACACAGTATGATTTTGGGCGAGTATTTCACCTTTGTCTCGCCTATACCCACTCATTGCTCCTGACGAAGTATACTTGATATACGAAAGCTTGTGTGAATCATGAATCTCAGTTAGCCTCTAAGGTGTTATCAAAAATCTTCAGACAAAGCAAAGCTATCAGGTAACCTCTATATAAAGACCACAATAGTCTCGGTATCATTATCCATACTAATTACAATAGATACCAGACTACAACAAGATATTTATTAAAACATAAAAACCCCATCAATAATACCTTATCGCCTTTAGACTTTGAACGACGACCTTTGTTAACATTGTCCCGGTTACCTCGCTGCTTGACCTCTGAGTCATCACCAGCAAAATCCCCTCCCCCGACATGCTGTAAAAAAGTACTAATCTAATGTAAGAAATACTATTTTTAACAGTGCAAGTGAGGGTAGCTGTGTTAGTCTATGTACGTAAAGAACAAGGAAAAGATTAACACCTTATGAGGCTAACAAAAGTTTATTACATGAGCGTTCGCAGACACAAGGAATGGGTTCATCAGGTGAATGAATGTCAAGCTTCACCTGATGAAGCATTCCTTGTGTCTGTGAAAGCTCGTGTTTCAATAAATTTTTTTTAGTCTCATAAGGTGCCACAGTCTTTTCCGTGTTCTACTTCTAACAGTGAATTTTTCAATTAGGTGGATATACAGACATAACTGCAACATAAAAATTTTATTCTATATTAAATTAATTACAAACATTTTGCAGGTTGTTAGTTTCTGGGACGCTACTAAAGACGTAAGCATGGGGGGGGGGCCATTAATTGTAGTGGTTAGAGTTTGACTTTGAATCCAGATGATCCTGATTCAATTCCCGCTCTATCCAGTATGTGGCATTTTTCAGGCCAAGAGTCTTAAGCCCCTGTGCCCATGGGGGTCAGGGTATCCCCTGCAGTGTGGTTCCGTTAGGGGTTTTTCCTCTGACGTGATTGTGCTTCACATTGTGTCAATGTTGCTTACCTCCCCGCTATGTCGTCGTCCCACTATAAAGAACCATTAATGAAATGAATGGAATGAAATGAAATTTTATTGATATATAGTGCCCTTTTAACACATGGCTATCAAAAAAACTTTACAGATTTATAGTCAGGGTGGTAATCTTGCCTATTGATAACTAATGAACTAACCAAAGATGTAAACATGGTATGTAGAAAAGTAAAATGTAAAGTACATTTATAAACCACAAGTATCAGCCATTAAAAGCCATAAAATGGGGTTTAAATGAATATTTAGGGCAGCTATTCAGCACAGATACAACCTTTGACACACTCATATCCCCCCTGAAGCATGTTTGTCAAGTGTATACACCTTTTAGAGATGGGTCTACTCCAGCAATCGGGGATAAATGATTTGCTGAGGATCATCACAGAAAAGCTGACCTGCAAGATGTTTCCAGCATGTGCTTATCAAGTCTAAGTCATACCACCAAACCATCTGCTTCCCCCAAGTATTCTACGTATGTGTATGTGTGTGTCTATGTATGTGTGTGTCTGTGTGTGTCTGTATGTATGTGTGTGTCTATGTATGTGTGTGTGTGTATGCGAGGAAAAATTGACGAATAACAAAACATAGAGTCAGGCTGACCAAAATATATAGCTGTTCCTGTCTCGGTGTACCATAAAAGCTGTGGTCATTGTTCTAATCACCCCGACAGTAAATAGGTGTTGATTGAAGGCATGGCAAACATCACGTCCCGAAAGCTGTGTTTCCATTATCTCTAACAGACACCCGTTCCTGTTTGTTACTTACACTTTAACGTTACTCACACTTGAACGTTACTCATACATGCACGTTACTCACGCTTGAACATAACTCACGCTTGAACGTTACTCACACTTTAACGTCACTCACACTTTAACGTCACTCACACTTGAACATTACTCACACTTGAATGTTATTCACACTTGAACGTTACTCACACTTGAGCGTTACTCACACTTGAGCGTTACTCACACTTGAACGTTACTCACACTTGAGCGTTACTCACACTTGAACGTTACTCAAACTTAAATGTTACTCACACTTGAACGTTACACACACTTGAACGTTACTCACACTTGAACGTTACTCACACTTGAGCAATACTAACACTTGAACGTTACTCACACTTGAACGTTACTCACACTTGAATGTTACTCACGCTTGAACATTACTCACACTTGAACGTTGCTCACACTTGAATGTTACTCACACTTTATCATTACTCACACTTGAACGTTACTCACACTTGAAGGTTACTCACACTTGAACGTTACACACACTTGAACGTTACTCACACTTGAACGTTACTCACACTTGAACGTTACTCACACTTGAACGTTACACACACTTGAACGTTACTCACACTTGAACGTTACTCACACTTGAGCATTACTCACACTTGATCGTTACTCACACTTGAGCATTACTAACACTTGAACGTTACTCACACTTGAACGTTACTCACACTTGAACGTTATTCACACTTGGACGTTACTCACACTTGAATGTTACTCACACTTGAGCATTACTCACACTTGAACGTTACTCACCCTTGAACGTTACTCACACTTGAATGTTACTCACACTTGAGCATTACTGACACTTGAATGTTACTCAAACTTGAACGTTACTCACACTTGAGCATTACTCACACTTGAACGTTACTCACACTTGAACGTTACTCACACTTGAGCATTACTCACACTTGAACGTTACTCACACTTGAGAGCGATCGCGTGAGTTTATCAATAGATGTTTTAGTGTGATTCACGTCCGATATGAGCTCATCCTTGGTGCTGTAACCCAAATTGGCGAGAGACACCTGAATATCAGTAAAGTTAGACTTAAAGCACACCATGAAACACTGCACACAGTCTTCAAATCTTAAAGTCTTTCGCTCATAGACACTTCCCCCCTCATAGACACGCACATAGAACCCACACCCACACACGCCCCCACAAACACATGTAAAGGTAAATGTTAAGTACAACATTTATAGATCGCAAGTATCACCTGATAAAGGCTCTCAGATGCGGTTTACAATAAAATGTTTTTGGCAGCTATTCAGCGCATATACAATACCTTCGATGCTCGCATAACACCCTGCCAAGGATAATATCAAGCATCTACCCATTTTAGAGTTTACTCCAGCAATCGAGGATAAATAACTTGCTGAGGATCACCGCAGAAAAGTCGACCGGTGGGCGGTTTCAAACCCGCGAAAGGTACGAGTCCAGTGGTCCTACCACTCGTGTAGGAACCACCATGTCACCATAAGACCGAATATCGCAAACAAGTTATATACAAATGTTCCATACAGCATAACTTGTATATATGTATGGCACATATCGGGGACATGTCCTCATGAGAATTACGTACGTTCTCTCCTTCTTGTAACAAATCTCGCGCCAAAGTCAACTTCTGTAATTTTTGTGAGAGCACCGCGAGCTTCTCCTCCTTCTTCCTCCGATTAATCTCGCGCAACCTCCGTACCTGCATCTCCCGCTTCTCCCTAATCTGCTCGGCTGATTGCACGACGACGGCTGCCTGCACAAAAATAACGTACGCATCGGATTAAGGTGGAACGTGGCCGAGTGGTTGAATCATTGGACCGAGAAAAGACCCATGTTTCGAGACAGCATTCCAACAGGTGGAACGCTTGGCGCCAATGGAGTCTGGGTTACCCTGGGTGTGATTCTAGCAAGGCTGAATTTTTGGTGATAATCACACTCACTCTCATCCACTAATGGCTCTACAATCGTCCACTAATGGCTCCACAATCATCCAATAATGGCTCCACAATCATCCACTAATGGCTCCACAATCATCCAATAATGGCTCCACAATCATCCAATAATGGCTCCACAATCATCCCACTAATGGCTCCACAATCATCCAATAATGGCTCCACAATCATCCCACTAAAGTAATAGTGCAAGTAGCCATTAAAAGTATATCCCATCAAGCAGCTTCTAACTATATTCCCAACATATTGACTATATACTGTTTCACTTCAAAGACACTGTTAGGCCAAACAGGATTCATTTATTAGTGGTTCACTGATCCCTTATTCCCTCTAAATACAAGCGACTTGCTAACAATTCTCGAAAAACTGCCGAAAATTCTCTGAAATTGCCATCAGTACATTCTAGCATCTAGCGATGTACAGGACCTAGAAAAAGACCTGGGGCATTTTTCAGGCTTAAAAAACCTTAAACCCTTTGTCCATGGGGGTCTGGATGGCCCTTCCAGTGTGGTTCTGTTAGGGCTTTTTTCCTGTGACGTTTGCTGTGCTTCAAAAGTCTATATATGGTCTCTATGCCACTTACCTCCCGCTATGTCACCTTATTGTAAATAAACACTGACCTTTCATAGACTTAGTGGAGTGTGCGACATATGTAGCTCATATGCAGACATTTGAAACCAGTGGCATGAATGGAAAAAGGTCATTTGTCTGCCCAGACTGGATTGGTTTTTCACACTAGTTGTTTTTCCCCCACCCCATATAAGTGACGTGACGCTAATCAGATTGTCGTGTTAACCACATTAATCGGCTAGCTTTGTAAAAGGCCAAGGATGGCCTCGGCAACAATTAAATCGGTAATCAGCCTATAAATACATACATACCTAGAAACACCCGGTCAACGTTCGAACAAAAGTATGAAATTCGATACACGAACCTTATTATGGGGGAGTTGTATGCAGCGAACATTGGCGTTGTAGTAGGGCACGTGGCACCAATGACCCAGCTGGGACAGGTAGTCAGTGGCCACGTGGCAGTGGCCCCGTACGATCTCCTACAATCATCGAGTGACCATGTCGTGAATTAGCACGACGCATTAAAAGGGAAAGTGCATTACGTATCGGCCTATATACGGTTTACAGGCTCACAATGAAGGCTGATGTGAGACATTCCGCATGGACAATACATCAATAATCAAGAATCACCCAGGAGGACATCGAGCGTGTATCAATAAGGAGACGTGTCTATCAGCGGCCATCCATAAATATTCTTTATTCTCTGAATATCATTTCAGAGAAACACCACCCAACGAGCGGGTTTGAAACTGTGACCGTTCCACTGACTTACTCAAACCACTCGTGTATCCTTACCCCGCAACAAAAACTGCATTAATAGAAAATATAAAATTATTTATTATAATTTTTTAAATCACTTTACTATTTTACCAGCTGAATGAATTTAACTATTCTATTTATCAATATAGTACTAGAGTACTACCACTATTATGCCCCGCCCCAGCCTCACTCCCACTCCAGTTACCAGTTATGTTTCTACCTTGGTTACACACTAATCTACCTAACGAATCTATCCCAATGACACATTCGCCGTGATCACATACATATTGCGGCATACCCAAGACCCACCTCATCCTTGCTTATGCATTTACAAGTCCTTTCTACCTCTATAATCACTAAGGCTCTTCACCGAGCACAGTACCATTATAGTCCGTGCATGACAGACATTCAACGAGGCTTTAACAATAACGCTGAACATTCAGCGATACCCGACCTCGGCCCTCGAGAGTGTCAGAACAGACGCGTGTTCCGGGTACTTGAGCTGTAGCAGACGTTGTAAGAAGCATTCGATCTGTGACCCGCCTAAATTCACCCGACGACATCGTATTGGGTCAATACAGCCGGCCAGAACAGGAATTACATGTAGAGTCTGGTAGCCAAGCGAGAGAACCAGGGCATCGGTTGATGGTTGCTCCCTAAGTTTGTTGCGATACAGGCTGAACATTGCGTCGACGCCGTAAGTAAGTGACGGAATGCAGTAACTCTCAAACAGCAGCTCGGTCATGTCTAAAGAATGGTTACACATTACACAACCATTTCATGTTTGAGGAATGGTTACACATTACACAACCATGTCATGTCTGAAAAATGGTTACACATTAAACAACCATGTCATATCTTAAGAATGGTTACACATTACACAAGCATGTCATATCTGAGGAATGGTTACATATTACACAACGAAGCCATGTCTGAGGAATGGTCCCCTCTTCTTATAAAACCATGTCATGTATTAAAAATGGTTACAAATCATACATATTATATTGTCTGAGAATTGATTACACATTGCATAACCATGTCACGTCTGAAGAATGGTTACATATCACACAACCATGTCATGTTTGAAGAATGGTTACATATTACACAACCATGTCATGTTTGAAAATTTTAGAATTAACTACACATTACACAATCATGTCAAATATATGAGTCAGAGCTACTCGCGAAACAAACTGTAACACAACCAAAAGTATCCTGTCTGTGACATAGTCGTAACAGTGTCCTGACTGTGAATTGTCACTACATGCCTGGAGCACACAAACTCATGGTATGTGACGCACTGTTTTTGCAGTAAAGCGGGTTGAGGGGTGCCTCTGTGATGACCATTGGATGATTGACAGCTCCATCCGTATCAATGCCCAGGTGAGAGAACAAGTAATCAAACAGCTTCTCCTGCACAAAAATTCTAACCAAATATCACCAACAATGTCTACCAGACATGAGCATAGTGAAGCCAATTTCTTTAGAAAATGCAGAGCCACTGCCCTATGTTATTAAATGTGGTACATACACGCATCTGGGGGTAGCAGGTAGTTGAGTGGTAGGAGTGTTGGATTTGTAACCCAAAGGTGACGGGTTCGAACACACCCAATGGTTGACTTTTCCGCGACGATCCTCAGCAAGCAATTTATCTCCATGCGCTTAAGTAAACCCGCCTATAAAATGGCTAGACATTTCAATTCATCTTTGCCGGGTGATGAACAAATGTTGAAAGAATTGATGGCTGAATAGAGACATTAATTGCAAACCGCATCCGAGAGCCTTTATTGGCTGATACTTGGCATCCATGAATGGTGTACTTCACGTTTACCATCCCAATATGCTGGTCAATAACAACAAATTGTCAAATGTCAGCGTACAATCACAACAGTTTCTTCAGACACATTTAGTCAGTTACTTATTATTGTACTGATTTGTGACTGGTCGGGTTCAGATTTTAACTTTTCTAAACAACGCATACAGTTGTCATACTCAGCAACAGCCAACTTAGTCATCTGACGTACTGAAACCACAACTGAATAGGGGACGAGGTTTTAATGTGACTCTATTGATGCTAGTAAATGTAGGTCATATAACAATAGCGATGACCTCAAAATAAATCTACGTACCATAACCATTGCGATAAAAAAAACACCAAAAAAATCAGCCAAACAATTTATAGTCCATCATGCTTGTACAGATAATCTGTATATATCGCTGGCATGATATATGGACCCTTAAATTTCAGTGGTTCTTAAAAAAACGGTGTTAAACTCTTAAATGCACAGGAGAAAGCTTGCCTCTGTCGCTCAGTTTGGAGATAACCAAACCAGTTATTTGGAGGCCATGGGTTCAGGTCCCATCAGAGGTATAGGTTTTTTCTGTGCATTTCTCTCGAGGTATTCACGGAACTGCATTTGCTACCTACCCCACTAACATTACGCTATTACTACAAACCTGCGATGACATTCGTAACACAAAAAATTTGGCTTATTTCATATAGTAGGCCAACGCAAAAATTTTTTTCATAAGCGAGGATAACAACTCAAACCACCAGGCCACTAACCATTGCATCATGACATGACCATGATTGCTGATAACCATTACAAACTAACATAATTTTTTTTGTAAGTAATAGGCTCATGAACTCGTATAGTAGATAAACGAGTACATTACATCGAGGCATGGGTCTATAACAGCTACAATAATTAGTACACTCTAATTGTATATATTTCATTTCAATTGGTGTTCTTTTATAAGAATACATAACATGTGAAGGGTACAAGGGAAGAACGTGATAAGTCCTATTTTTTAAAACTTGAATAAAGGCTATTTTAAAGTTAAAAACCATATATATAGTGAATTAGCTAACTTCTTAAATTTACTTTTATTTTAT
>WURV02064449.1:0-41868 GCA_011762755.2 Epimenia babai | reverse complement strand
TCAGCAACGCGCCGCGCGGTGGTCGCCTGGTTTTGGATGGTGATCGTCACCACAAATTGAGCGATCTGGGCGAGAACGGCTACCAAACCGAGCTTACGGTACAAGACGATGGCCGCTACCGTGTCGAGCTGGTCGCCGACAACGGTGAACACATCGCAGTGTCACCGGAGTATTCGATCGAGGCACTCGACGATACCCTTCCCTCCGTATCGTTAAAAACCCCGGCACAGGATACATCTGTGACCAGTCTCGAAGAGGTTGATGTCGTCGTCGACGCTGCTGATGATATCGGCATCCAGCTGCTCGAGCTGGTGCTGTCGGTCAACGGCGGCGATGAGGAGTCGCTCGCCTTCCCTGAGAACGCGAATGATTTACGACTGCGCGAAGCCTTACAGACGCTGTATCTGGAGGATCGCGAGCTACAGCCCGGTGACCTCATTGCCTACTACGCGCGTGCTCGCGATGCCGTGAAGACGTCACAGCGCCAGGATGTCACCACCGATATTTACTTTATGGAAGTGCGTCCCTTCGAGCGCGAGTACCACGCCGACGAACAGGGCGGCGGTGGCGGCGGCGGTGGCGGCGGCCAGCAGCAGGAGCAGCTCGCCGCACAACAACGGGAATTGGTCGTTGCTCTGTTTAATGCGGTGCGCGACAAGGACCGGACTTCAGAAGAAGAACACCTGGGCAAACTGGCGAAGATCGCCGCCGCGCAAACGCGGATTCGCGATCGGGTCGAGGCGATTGTCCGTCGTCTGAAGTCACGCGGCATTGTGCGACTCGACCCCGGCTACCGACAGATGGTGGTGGAATTGCCAAAGGCGATCAGCGCGATGCACGACGTTGAATCGACCCTGCAAAAGGATCAGGACCGCGAGGCGCAGACGCCGGCGCGGACTGCTTTGCTGCATCTGCAGCGCGCCGAAGCTGCATTCCGATCCGTGCGCGTCGCTCAGTCGGATGCACGCGGCAATAACTCGGGCGACCTGCGCAATCTGTTCCGGCTTGAGATGGATCGATTCCGCAACCAGTACGCCGATGTACAACGCGGCCAATGGCAGAACAGCGAGCATCAAATGGATGCGGTTCTCAACGAGCTGCGCGAATTGGCACGCCGCCAGCAACGCGAGCTGGAGCGCGCCCAAATGCGTGGCCAGCGCGGTGCCGAAGGCGGTGCAAACAGTCAGTCCGCACTGGCCGCTGAAGCCGAGGAGATGGCGCGGCAATTGGAGCGACTATCGCTGCAGGATCCTGAGCTGCGCGAGTTGGCTGAACGCGTCCGCCAGGCCGCGGAATCAATGCGCTCTGCGGCCAATGGCCAAGCCAATGGAAATGGCACAGATGAGAGCCGCGAAGCGCTGCGGCAGTTACAGGAGGCACGAGATCGGCTCAGGCAGAGTGGCCCACGTCGCCTGGCCAGTGCAATAGAAGACGCATCGCGCGAACTCGGCGAGTTGCAGGGAGAACAGGAGCAAATTGCCTCGAGGGCCGCAAGCCCGGAAGCAAGTCCCTCGGAACGGGACGAGCTGAGCGAGCGCAAGCAGGCGATGCAGGGAGATCTCGGTGATGTCCGCGACCGACTCGAACAGCTGTCCCGACAAGCCGCTGACCGCAGCGAGGTGCGACGCGACATCGCCGGTGCTGCGCGCGAGTTAAGCGACAGCGTGGCACGAAATCTGGCGCACTCCGAACGTCTGCTAAGGGAAGGTCGCCCGTCCGACCCGCGTGCGGAAAGCGCAATATCCGAAGGGCTGCAAGGTGCCCGCGAGCGATTGGCGTCGGCGGCTCAAGGCATCGGCGGCAGTGAAGCGGAGCGTAACGCCCGCGCCGGAGAACAGCTTCGCGATGTGGTACGCGGCCTCACCGGAATGTCACCCCAGGCCGGCAGCGAGTTTGTCGGTGGGGGAGACGGACAACGCAACCGCCCGCAGGGAGACATTGTAAATCTGGCGGACGCACTGCGCGCCAATGCCGATGTGTTGCGCGGATTGAGCACGGGTCTGGATTCACGCCGCAAGGAAGCCGGAGAGATCGAGCATGTGATCGATGGCTTGACCGATCTCGCTGAACAAACGGACAACGGGGTTATTGATGAGCAAAAACTGGCGGAACTGTTACAAGCAATTCGCGAAGTTGATTTTGCACTGCGCGATAAATCTGTTTCGAACGTTGACCCTGAGCATGCATTTGCGCCGCGGCAGGTTCAACCACAGGCCGAACACCGGGCGCTGGTTGAATCCTACTTTCGGGAGTTGAGCGAGTCGGAGACCTCCAGCAATTAAAATATTCCATTTCAGATCTGATCTGACACTTCCCTAAAGTGAATTAAGCCACGCCGAAAACCGGCTCTCCCGTAGCCCCGAAGTTCGCGCAATGTGCTTCTGGCTTTATGGTAAGGGAATTTCCAGAAATAGTAAATCCTGGAACCGACGAAGAAAAAAAAATACAGTACAAAACATCATTTTCGGACTTGTACCAATCATTTAACAGTGACAGGCCTTTGGCCGCGTTCATAGAGGGCAACGGAAACGAAAGAAGGCTCAGGATAGAACCTTTGGAATATGTTTATCAAAAGTTCTTGGGCGTGGAGATTAAAAAGGATGGTAAGTTTTTGAAGATAAGTAGCATAGAAAGGGAGGTTGACGGAAAAAGAATTTACGCCAACGGTGAAATTGGGAGCGAAAAGGGAGGAACCGACTATGAAGAGGCCTTCGGTCTTGATGAGTTCAATGGAAAGACTGAATTTAGAACGGTCATAGATAAAACGGATTCGACTTATAAAGCTGTTTCCAAATATAGAAAAGACAGTTACGGGCATGAGTTTGCGCGTAGAAGCCCTTATTTTTCAGGCCCAGAAAAAGATACTAGGTACGACGAGGATATTTTTATGTTGGACTGTAAGTTGGTGAACGGTAAATTGTACCTTAAATTATGGCAAGATGATTTTGAACGGCCACCCACTGGTATTTATTCACCTGAAACGGCGTTCAATCTCAACCTATCACCTGGCAATGCATTTAAAAGACATTCGTTCTTAATAAATTCGGGCCTTCAGAAAAATCCAAATGATTTCATTAATTTTATTTCCAGTAACGCAAATAGTAGCTTGACAACAAAGAAATTAAATGAGCCTGAAATACCTGAGAGCGGAAGGGCGTTTAAAAATTCAGACCTTGAAAGGCCTCTTTTCTTGCCTGAGATACTTAAATTTGATGCACCTATAAACAACGATTTGTTGATTCAGATATCTGGATTGAACAAAAACAGGGTGCCGAACCTGTTCGGATACACAAGTATTTTAAGTGATTTTGGTAGAGAGTACATTTATTTGGACAGTGTTAAGTTGAGTGATAACGGCAAATTCATTGCCACAAAAGCTTATTTGTAATGGCGAGTTTTATAGATGTAACTTTTATTTCAAATCCGGCAATACTTGGTGCACAGGGTATAACCTTGTTCGTTACCGATGGCAACATTACACAGATCATGTTCGAAGAATTCGCCAGTATAAGGATGAGGAACAAGGTTGCTGCTGTTGGTGGTGATACGGACAGTACGGCGATCAATTACATTAATGCGCTTAAAATTGATTATTCAACCACCCCTGCCTATGGCGGGGTAGCATTTGTCGGGGCTGGAATAGCCAGACTTACATTAAAAGAGGGTTGGACGTTTGTAAGCGCTTTGGCACCCGCATACTTCGGCGTTATAGATTTGGACATAACCAACGATAACACACCTCCCCCGACATCATTGAGTTTTACGAACGCATTTTCAGCTCATCCCGATGCTTGCAAAAGAATCAACAATGCTCTTACAATAACAGGCGGAACCCCTCCATACGTAATAAACGTCGGTGGCGTTGTAGAGTCTTCAACAACATTTGACAGGCCTAGAGGCTCTACATATCCAATAACGATAACCGATAGTCTTAGAGCCGTCGTAGCAAGTAGTATAAGGGCGCCAAGAAGTCACGTAAACGCGGATTTCAACGTGAACATCATACAGACCCCCAACGGTTCAACGGTCACGATACAGACCATAAACAGGGTTTCAGGATTGACTTTGGAATATAGCTTGGATGGGGGTGCCTTCAGTTCTAACAATACGTTTTCAGGCCAAGGAACGGGAAATTTTTCCGTAAGGGTTCGCGACCAATACGGATGTATTGTTACGTTGAACTATAGTATAAGCGATATTTCCCCAGAGCCCTTAGACCCCTTCTTTTTATTGTCGGAGGCCAATAGCTTTAGATTTTATGAGGTTCAAGAAGATACGGCTCTTATAAGGGCCAATTATTACAACCGTCGATCATGTAAAGAAGATGTCAAAGGGATTGCGTATAAAAATATCCAATTTTTCGAACCCAACGACAATAGGTTTGTGCAACTAAAGACCAATCATGATGATTTGAACGTAAAGTTGGTGAACGCTGACGGTTCGGAAACGCCCGTAGCTGTTTTTGAGCGTGTCACCAACATAGGTTTGAAAGATTCTAGGGATTGTAAATATTTTAGGCTGGATTCGTCGCACATAGCTGTTTTTTTTGATTCTGGGAACACGTACACCCCAGACAGCAACAATGTGACTGGCACTTATTCACAATTAAACGGCATATTGCCATCATTTATAACCGAAGGCCTTTTTATTACGGTCATCGGTCTTGGTACAAAAGAGGTAATAACAACTGAATTCGACCAAGATAGAAATGTTTGGTACGCCAAGGTCTCAGGCTCGTTAGCGTCAGGCCCAGACATTACGGCGAGATGCAACACGACATACAATAACCAGCCTTACAATGTTCATGAATTTACACCCTCATTTGTTCTTAATGCCCAGTACTATATTGAAATCACAACAAACAAGGTGACGTATAGAAGTGAGGAAATAAGGATCATATCAAAGGTTAGGGGGCTTACGATAGAATATTGGAACACTGAAAATAGATTTGATATGGTCTATAGTTCGGAGCCACTTATAAAGAATCTTTTAAGGCTCCCCGATATGGATATTGTTAAATTGACCCTTGACCCTACCATTGAAAATTACCAAAGCGACAACGACCCGATTCAATTAGATGGAAAACTTTATAAGAATTTTGAGCTTAGGGGCGAAGATTTAAGTACCGCAATGGCTTTCAAAGTAACTTTGGCACTGATGCACAACGCGGTTTTTGTAAACGGCGTGGAAATGACGATCAAGGAGGTTTCCCAATTTGAAAGCGTTGAAAACACCAACCTTTACAATGTGCGTTTTGTAATGGAAGAGGGCGGAAATGCGGCTGAAAGACAATTGGAACAAGTAATAAACGTAAACACATTGGAGGCTTTGGCGTTGGAAACTTCGTTGGGTTTCTTAAATATTAGTCAATAATGGACCCCTTACAGATAATTCAGGACATAATAAATAGAGCCAAAAAGATTTATCAACTTGCGTTGAAACCATCTATAGATACCAATACGGAAACTTATTTTGTGGCCATACAGCGCGACGGACAGGAAGCCGAAAGGATTGACCTCACACAATTGCCCGTAAGCGTGCACACGCAAGCATTGATAGATGCTTTAGCGGGAAGTGTGGCCATATCCAAGAGGGTTTCGTTTACCGTTACCGCTACGGAGCAATCAAATTTTAATGTAGGCGAATCGTTCAACAGTCTAGATGTGTTTTCAGATAGGGTCTATCAGATACAGGGGGTTGATTACAATATAAATGGAAACGTGGTTGAATTCACAACGCCACAACCGAACGCCAGTAGGGTGGATATCAGAATACACACTTCTACGGATACGGCCATTACGAATACTTTCAGTTTTACGGCGACTGCTGGGCAGACCGTTTTTGACCTTGGCCAATCCTTTGATACTGTAGAAGCTTACCTTGATAGGGTATACCAAATTTCAACGGTCGATTACAATACGAGCGGAAATAACGTTACTTTTACAAGCGCGTTGCCAGTGGGCAGCAAAGTTAACATAAGAACATTTGGAACATGAAAAAATTGATTTTATTTACGGCCCTATTGTACGGGTCAATGTTGTTCGGACAGAACCCCGCAAGATTCCCAAACGGAATAAGTTTACCGAACGCGACCGATAGGCCAGCGGACACACGTATACCCGTAATGACTTCCACAGGTGAGATTATTGGATATGTGGACAAGTCCGACTTTGAATTGACGCTGGGGAATCCAGCAAGTGACGGACAGATTTTGAGCAGCACAACGGCAGGTGTAAGGAGCTGGATAGATGCCCCTTCTGGTGGGGGCGGTTCAGGAGATGTTACATCAGCCTTAAATTTTGGTACTGACAATAGTGTTATAAGGTCAGACGGTACATTAAAAGGTGTCCAATCCAGCAATGTGACAATAGATGATGTCGGTAATTTAACGGGGCCAGCTACAATAGTCGCAACTTTTGGTTTGGCTGCTGGTTCTGGTATAGGAACAAATACGGGCGGCTATTCAAACACTCCCGGTGCATTGACCAATATAAGCGGCAGGGGCGAATTTGGATGGACCACAGAAACTAGGTTTACGTTACAACAGACTCAAACAGGGCAAACCGATACAAAATTACATATTGACGTTGACAACTTAAACGCCGATAGGGTCTTGACAATGCCCGATACTAATGTTGATCTGGCCGCCACTATTCCAACGGGAGGAACTCTGGGCCAAGTTCTTTCTAAAATTGACGGAACCGATTATAATACACAGTGGGTCAATGTTTCTGGTGGTTCTAACAATTCATTGAGCGAGTCAAATCAAGTGTTACCAGCCTCTACTACCAGAACCGTGGACGTGCCAAATACAAGTATAATGAGGTTTTTAAGCGGTGTAGTGAACATAATGAGCATACACGGTAGCGACAATAGCGTCAGGATAAACGGCTCGCCTGAAGTCACGGACGACCCTTATGCGAATACTTGGGACGGAAACAATACGGTTCCCACCAAAAATAGCACTTACGATAGAATGGATGCTTTGAACAAGATGGGTGAATTCGAGATAACAGGGGATTACACGGTTTTGGCATCCGATTTTGCTAGAGCGAACGGGACATTGATATATAATTCGGCCACTAACGGAAGGATAACGATAGGTGATGTCGCTGAAAATAGTGAAAAGCTTACCATCGCCCAAGTTGGGGCAGGAAAGGCCCAGATTGATTTTACAGGGGGCGCGGTACGTGATGACATCCAGACCATAAACAATAGTTCAGTTGTAACGGTTTGGAAATCAAGCATTTCAGGAGTGGGATATTTAGTTGCAGGAGCTACCGAAGCTTTTAGCCTTATACCGACTTCGGCAAATTTAGCTAGCTTACAGACCTATATCACGGCAGACGAGCAAACGGGGTCTGACGGTGCATCTATCACAAGTGTTTCAGACCAAAAAGGAAATGTTACAGGGATAACAGCGACAAACGTTACACTTAATATCCAAGCTGGTAAAAAAGAGTTCGAGGTTTCTGGAAACGGTAGAATCGATTTGGGCAACAACATAAACTTTGGGGCTACGCCATCATTTACAATACTTTTCGTAACTGGTGCCTTGGACATGAATTCAGCTTTGTTCGCCAAAGGCAACGCAACGGGAAGTGATTATTATTATTCGATTTATAATAGCCAACCTTCGGGCGCTGGCACGGGCTATCATTATGCTGGTGGAAGTACTGAGGGCGCTGTTACATTTCAGACAGGAGCCACTGATGGAAATGATTTTGTATGGATGATCGGGAACGGTGACGGCACTTATGATATACGGTTCAACGGCGCTACCGTAATAGATGGCGGCACATGGGGCAATGAAGATTCAACAGCTAATCTACTTCTTGGTGCGCAAGTCAACGGGGCTGGATATAATGACCAATCAACAGGCAGTTTCAGAGTGTTCGCACACTGGAACGCAACTTTAACCCCTGCTGAAATGACAGCTATTGAAGGTTCTGGAATATGAGAAAAAAACTATTTATAATATTTTATCTTGCCTTGGCTTTTTTTGATTTTTCTTCATTCAACGAGTTCTATTATGTTGTTACATTGGATGAACTAAAAGCGTTCCCGACCGCTGAGGGATGGGCAAGAGGCGAAAGGACTTTTGCGAGCTCACCAGCAATCAGAAAGGTCACGAACCTTAACAATTCGGGTTCAGGCTCTCTAAGGACCGCCGTCGAAACTGCTGGCAACGCTATTATAATATTTGAGATTGCGGGTGAAATATTGGTTGATACGCCCATAACAGTGGGCGCAGGCAAACACATAGCAGGACAAACAGCCTTTGTTAATGGTGGCCAAGGCATAACAATACGTCCATCGGGCAGTTTTTCAGGTAACGCACCATTGATAGGTCTTAGTAATTCAGTGGTCAGGTTTTTAAGGATAAGGGGTGGCAACGATAGTTATTTAACTGAATTTCCCACGGGTGGGACAAGTCTAATTTTTGATCATTGTTCATTTTCTTACGGAGGTGACGAAGTTGTTGACTTTTACGCAACAACCGCATCGACAATGCAGCACTGTATAATTGCCGAGGGCGTAAGCGGTTCTGGCTTCACTAGGGGCATGATATTTAGTGCTGGGGCCGAACGCATAACATTGTACGGGAATCTTTTTTCGAACAACCACCAAAGGAACCCATTGATTGGCGGTGATTCCAATACGGGCCAAGAATTTGAGCTTATAAACAATTATGTTTTTAATCCCGGCGGATGGGGCATTAACATGAACAATAATAATTCAGGTTCCAATTTAGCTGTTAATCTTATTGGAAACAGGATACATAGGGGCAACGGTTCTTCAGGCACCAGATATTTGATCACTGGTAAGGAAGAATCGGGAAGCTCTTACTATTTATTGGACAATAAGGACGGCCTTTTCAGAACAACGGACGGACAGGATCAAGCCGATATAATAGGGGACGCAAACGATTTGACTTCTGAAATAGACAATAGCTTTGTTGTTGGCACCGCTTTTAACTACCCTTTTCAATCCAACGGAACCATACATGATGTTGATAATTTAAGGAACACCGTAATAAACCACGTTGGAGCATATTTGTTCAGGGATGCCATAGACCAGAGGCAAATCGATCAAATAGATGCGAATACGGGACTTTCAAGCTATTTAACATCTATAGGCGCCTATCCAAGCGTATCGAACATGTCAAGTGTTCCAGTGGATGTGAACAACGATGGCATACCAGATGGTTTTACAAGCGCTTTTACAGTGGTCAATAACGCAGGTTATCCAGCAATTGAACTATATTTATCAGAAATAGCGGGGGATTTTTTACGCCTTGATAGTTCAGGGCCAGTTGCCCCCACCACTAGAGGGCATAAAAAAGATGAAAATTCAATAATAATGTTCTAGTTGAATATAAGTGATGGCACAAACGTTATGAACAAAAAAAAAGAGATTAATTTTAAATTATTATACATGAAAGATGCATTTTTAAAATCACCGTTCACAACAGCTATAGGGGTGATACTGATTTCCTTTTTAGGTTACAAGCTGTTTTTTTTAGGTGGCGACATGGATTTGAACAACATTATACAATTACTTATGTCCGTTGGGCTTATAGGTACAAAAGATGCTTGGTCCAGTCATACCAAAGGAACCAATGCCACAACAGGCCCAACAAGGCCCGATGGTGGTAAATCTTAAAAAAATATAGCGGTTTTAGCAGCCCTTTTACCGCTATTTCTATACCTGTGGGGAACGCCTCGATGTCGCCTCTATTAGTTTTGTGTTACAGACTATATTTTGTCGATATTGGCTTTTGTTGTATTTTTTTATTAAATTAAAAAGGCATGAGACTTTTACCCGAAGAGGTGTTTAATTTAATCACAAAAACGCTGATACCCGCTTTTGTGGCCGTTAGCATAAGTGTAGCCGTAGTAATGAAAAAAAACGGTAGAATATCACTTTTAAATATTTTTTTGTCCTATGTGATAGGCATAGGGTTTGCCTATCTTTTTGGCTCTTTGATACATGGCTATTTTGAACAGGGCCTATCAACGGCGATTATAGGCCTTATTGCTATAAGCGGGGAAAAAATAGGCAACTGGTTTGTTTTCAAATTCCGTGTAGATGACTTCTTGACGGGAATATCGAACGCTATTTATGAAAAGATAAAATCATTTCTATGAATTTTTTAAAATGGCTTGAAAAAAATTGGGGGACATTGGCAATATTGGGCACACTGTTGGCTGGTATACTTAATTTTAGCGACATTCAAAATAGATGGTTCTCAGATGTAGAAACGCGTTTCGGTGTCGAAAAAGAGTATAGGGAAGGGCCTACGGCAGCGGAAAAGAAGCTTTCGATTTACATGGACAGCATTAATAGGCAACACGCCATAAAGTCAAGGGCTTGGCGCGATACTTTATTGGCGAGACAAAAGCACCGACAAGACAGCATAAACGAGGCGAACGCCGTCCAGTTGTACCAAACAAAAGTCTTACTTGATGACATATCGAAAAAATTAAACTTACAGAATGTACAAGACTAGAAACTACATGTTATCCGAAATTGCACACCCCCAAATAATAAGGACCATCGGTGTCAAGAACACTTGGCGACGATTTGACGCGGACTGTTTGCGCGATATTGACTATATACGTGATGAATGGTTTAAGGCCGAAGGCTCGGGAATCTACATAAACCGTTTGAACATAGGATTGGATTCAAGAGGCCTTAGACCGCCGAACGACCCCGACGGCTCATTTTATTCAACGCACAAACATGCCAATACATTCGATTTAGAGCCAGTGAACGGAGATTGCGAAAAACTTTTTAATTTTGTGAAATGTTTGATTGAGTGCGAAGAACTTAAAAAATTGAACACTTTGGAAAATTTTGCCGATACCCTTAATTGGGTTCACGTAGGATATATGAACACGGATGAAAAACCATTAATCATATATTTATGAGAAAAGCATTTTTATTGATAGCTGTTTTTGTGCTGTCCAATTGCGGAACGGTGAAAAAAACGCACCTGAAGGAGATAAATAAGCGCGAAAAGCATATCGACTCCCTTAAATTGGCCCTTTTGAAAGAAAAGAGGGACAGTACCATACATTTTAAGGATAGAATTATATACAGGCCAACGGAAAAGATTGTGGAGGTGTCTATTGAATGTGATTCAATGGGGAGGATAAAGCCAATTAAGACTAGTCTGAACAATGGAAATTCCAGCACATTCCTACAAATAGAGGCGAATAAATTATTATTACGGGTCAAGTCCGATTCATTGGTAAGCCATTGGGAGTACTTCTATAGGGAGAAATTTGAAAGGGATTCGATTGAATTGAGACATAAAATAAAATCTGAATTTGAATCTACCTTGAACACTGAAGAAACAGTTGTCAAAAGAAAATGGCCTTGGTGGTTGTACGCCTTAATGGGTCTGACAATAGCGTCGATTGTGGCTACGTTCTTGCCCACGTTTTGGAACATCTTCAGAAATCGGAATTCTTGATTTACCCTAAAATTTCGGGCTTTATTTTTCCCTTGAATATTATATCATAATACCACTTTGGAAGGGCTATAAATCCTTTTGGATTATAAATACACTTGTCTTTGGCAAACCAAATTTCTTGACTCCAAACCTCATTTTCTTCGATGGTCAACAGGCATAGGCATTTTTTTGATTCTGCCCATATACCGCTAACCTTTATATTTATATATCCCATAGCTCCATCCCTTTTAAAAAATTGAAATCCTGAGGCTCAATAATTAATCCAACCATAACCTTTCCTTTTTCAATTTCATTGCTTGAACATACTTTCATGTCATAATATTTGAACCTTTCAGGATTTGAGATTATTTCAGCAGCTTTAGGATGATTAGAGGATAAATATATCAAAAGCCTTTTATAATCGGCAGAATTAACAAACATGGCATTAGGGGGCGAGCCATGTTTCTCTATGAATTCATTCATTTTAAAATCAATCGAAATCATTGTTATCGTCTATGATTTTTTGAATTTTGTTTTTATCCGACCTTTCTTGCGAAATGATTTTATTGTACTTGTCCATATCCATATTGGATTGAATGTTGTCATCCAACAGCCTATGAAGTACCTCGGGCGGCAACGCGTCAACCTCCCAAGAAACCTTGCCATAAATCTCGATGTACTTCGGGCTTCTTGTGTCGGTCATTTTTGCGGGGTTCGGCGGTGGGTCGTATTGTTTTATCTGCCCCATTGTAAGGGCTATGGGTCTTATCTCAAAGTTATCATCTTCCAACATTTCCCGAACCCTAGAATCTATATCGCGAATCATATCTAAACCGCTTGGGTCGTGGTCGCCCAGATAAAGAATCAAAACTTTCTGGTCACGGTATTCCATACGCCACGAAAAACGGTCGTAAGCGTCTTTTATAGCCGTTACAGAGCCATAACCACGATTAACGAGTATTTTGATACCATATTTTTGCGTAACGCGCTTTAAGACGTTCGAAATAGCATCTTTTTCAACCCAGACTTCAATATGTGTTGGTTGGTCTGATTGGCGTTGCAATCTGTATTGATCAACGGTATCTTGCAACGCGCCAGATATCCCGCTTACAGCATAAGGACTGCTAGGCCTTCTAAGCCTATCCTCAATCGCATCCCAATCCACTAGGCCCGCCATACGGCCCTCAGTTAAAATCCTAGACAATTTTTTATATTCCTTTTGGTCGTTCGCGATAACATTGCGGCTGACAAGCTGATAATAAAGCTGTCTGAGTGTCATTTTATAGCCTTGGTTCTGGTAGTCGTCGATTATATCGTTGACCCTCTGTAAGTGCGCCAAGTTCCTGGCGTTTAATTTAGTGTCTCTAAATTTTTGTTTCATGGTCCACATTTATTTGAAGTTGTGTCGCGTCCCGATTGACCAGTTCAATGAACAATTCTATATCGCTTTCCTTGGCCCAATCTAGTACTTTTTTAAAATTGGTCTTGTCTATAAGAGAGCCGTCAACCTTCAATATTCTAAGCTCCTTGAACAGCGTAGAGGCTATGTGCATGCCCGCAATAAGCTGGTCGGCCGTGTTTTGTTGGTTCTTGTCAAAAGGAAGTCCTTTGTAAAGAAACTCTTCTTTGTCCACATTGTAAACAAGGTTGGGAACATTTATTGATTCGGAAATTCGCTTTGCCTTGTCTTCACGAAGTTTTTTAATGTCCTCGTTAGCAGCTTCGATGTCCGAATTCAGAACGTTCAGTTTTTCGTCTATTTCCCTGCCTTTTCTGGCCTCTGAAATCTTTTCATTTATCTCGTTGGCATTTTCAAGATCTCTTTGCATGGTTTCGTACCGGGAGAAATCGGGCTTATTGGATTCTAACCATTTATGACCGTCTTCATATTCTTTTTGAATCCTTTCAAGTTCCGAGGTCAATTCTGATATTCTATCATTTCTTTCCCTGAGTCCTTGCTGAATCCTGTTGAATTCAGAAATTTCTTCAGAAACTACGGCAATTTTTTTACTAAGCTCCACAACATCTATAAGGTCTTTAGACGCTTCGGCCTCGTCCCAATAAACGGGCTGGAGGGTCGCGGCTGTTTTTTTGTCGAACTTCCTTGACTCCATTGCCTCTTCAATGTCAGCGTCAATGTCGTCAAAATCAACATTCATTATCTTGGCGAGGTACTTTAATTTTTCAGCGTCGGTCTTATTGAAAAAATCGGCAATGTCAAAATCTATGACACCAATTTTGTTGTTAAGGTAAGTCCTTGGCGAGCGTATGAACTTTTCCGAATCCTTTTCAAAGTTCTTGTTTTCAAGTTCGAATTTTGTGGGTTTTCCAGCCGTGAATTTTGTACGCGCTATAAAATGGCCCAAATCTATTTCTATAAGGCCTTTTTTAGCCCCGTTGGTGGTAGGTTCTTTTGGTATGTTTCCGCCCGTAAGACCGACCCAAACAGCATCTATAAAGGAGCTTTTGCCCACTCCGTTGCCTCCTACCAGATAAACGTTATTGCCGTTTATCTGGGCTTCTACATCGCGAAGTCCTTTAAAGTTCTTTATGTTTATTTTCTGGATTTTCATTACTATAAATTAAAAAAAGGCCATTAGATACGCTTTTTCTTTCCCCGTTTTCAACTACATAACTTATGAAAAGGACTGTAGTGGCGTTGCCCACGGGGTCAGCGGGGCAAAATGGCCTTTAGATTATTGATTAAAACGGTTTATCGCCATTCGCCGGGGCTGTCTGGGTCTGGGCGGGCGACGTTGTTGTCTGTTCTGCTACTGGTTCGGTAGGCTTTGATAAAAATGGATTTCCGTTGGGCTTTAAAAGCTCGTTCAAATCAATCGGGGTGTCAAAATACGCTTGTTTTATTTGTTCGGTAGCCTCGCTATGCGGTTTTGCAACAAAATCATATCCAGTATTAAGGCCTGAACCTTTTCTCGTAATCACAATATCATACTTTTTTGGATGGCCCCAATCTTTGTCGCGGACATGGTTCAAAAGTGGTGTGATAATGCTCATTTTATCAAGCTCAAGGACTTCAATCGCCTCGCTTTGATAATTATAAACGGTCATAATCCAAGCGTGCTTAACGCTGGCGTTCTCACCTTCTGGTTTGGCTGGCTTATTCTCCTTATCGTAAGGCAGTCTTAATGGTTTTCCATCGACCCAAACAACCCAGACAAGTAATGGACTGGAAAGGATTCTAAACCTGTTTTCCCCGTTTTCCAAGCGTGTGTAACCGCCCGTTGACGGCGCTTGGTAATCATCACTAATAAATGAATCTTCACTCATAATTGTATAAATTAAATTAAAAATTAAACTTCTTTATTATCCAAATGCTCCACGAGCTTTTCAAGGTTATCGGTTATTTCTTCGTCAGTGACCCGCAATTGCAATACGTTGCTGAACCTTGATTTGTCCTTTTTCGTGGGCTCCAATTTAAAATAATGAAAATACACGGAACTTATACCGCTTGACGGCAATCGCTTCTTAGCTTCCACTACCCTCGAAAAAAGGTCTAGCCTAGTATTTCCCCTTTCCTCTTCGGGTGCCTTATATCCGTCATTTATAAATTTTTCGCTCTCCATGTGTTAAGAAATTATGGTCAAATATATGGAAAGATTTTATTGTACAAAACTTTTTTAATTAATTTTTTTGTTTTATGTTTGTCCCTGAAGTTTTTAAACCCTTAAACAAATAATTATGGATTCAGAGGAAATAGTAACGGAAATGTTGAACTTTTTAAACGAAACTGAATAATACCACAAATTTTTGGGTTGGGCCGAAAACAGGAGTTTTGACCGCCAATCATTGGACGAGGATATAGAAAATTTAACCTTAATATAGAAATCATGAGCAGAGTATCAAAAGAAAAGTCCTTAAGGCTCACAGAAAAGCTGTTAGAAAACAACAAGAAAGCTTTGAAAACACTTAAGGAGCAGACAGAAAAGTATTGTCTTATAACCGCTTTTAACGCACTTGACGAAAAATTGAAAAAAGTCCTTTTGGACAGTAATTTGAAGGATTTTATAAATAAGACCACAAAGGCGCGATTTATGAACGGTTCGGATGTTGTAATGTTCGATTGCAATAATTATCTGCCAAGCAAAAGAAATTTTAACGGGGTATGTGAAGTATTTTTGGTGAAAGATAAATTTGAAAGCACTAAAAAGATGGTCGAGAATTATGAAAAAAAGATGTTGGAATACCAGAAATTGCACCATAACATATATTCCGCAATCTTGGCCCTAAAAACGGAAAAAAGGATACTTGACGAATTCCCACAGTTAAAGGACGAATTCGAAAAACAAAAAATATCCGTTCCCAGTAATCTAGAACAATTTAAATCACAGATATTATAATGAGCAAAATTTTAGTAATTGACCTAGAAACAACGGGATTTTCACCGCAAAAAAATGATATAGTGGAAGTCGGTATAGTGGAACTTGATTTGTCGAACGGTGAAAGAAAGATACTTTTTGACCAAGTGGTAAACCCTGAATTGCCCCGCGAGGTGCTTGAAAAAACTTGGATAGTGAAAAGCGGTTACATGGATGTCGAAGAGATATTGGGGGCGCTGCCATTGGACAAGTACAGGACAGGCATACAGCTTTTAATCAATCAATATATCTTGGGGGCCACGGCCTTTAACAATACATTTGATTTTGGATTTTTAGAGGCCAACGGCATAAGAATACCCAAAAAATTGCCTTGTCCCATGAAGTTGAGCACGAACATATTGAAGATACCGGGGAAATATGGCCTTAAGTGGCCAAATGTTGAAGAGGCCTTTAAATTCTTTTTTCCCGAATCGGATTATGTTGAAAAACATAGAGGTGCCGATGATGCTTTTCACGAGGCAATGATCGTGCATGAGCTTTATAAACGCCAAGTGTTCAAGTTATAAAAACAGTGTAATGGAACATATAATACTTTGTGGAAAAAGAGCGATAGACCTTCATTTGGAGTTGAAGGCATTGGAGATAGCTTCCAAGGGTGCCGACATCTTTTTAAATGTAATGGGCTATCCAGGCGGAAAGACCGAACTTTGCAAAATAAGTAGATTAAGGGCAATCGTTGACGGCGCTGAAGGTACCGACCTTCAAGATTACATTGATAAAAACCTGTTGTTGAAGAATGAAGTCACAAAGACAGGGAGCAATGACGATATCTATATTGTTCCTGACCCATATTTGGACACTACGGACAAAAAAAGAGTACGGGGCCAAAAATTCACACCAAAGAAAAAAAGAAAGGTAAAGCGCAAAAAGACCCACAGAAAAAAATAGATTAAAATTTTGTTGTACAATTATTTCTTACTATATTTGTACAAATAAAATTTAACAGATATGAAAACAATTGAATTGTCAAACCAAGAGGCCGATGTTCTTAAGTCGGTGGTGAAAAAGGAAATCAAAATAACCCATGCAGGCGAGTACAAGCTAAATCTTTTGTACAACATAATAAAGAAATTGGGTATCGTTGTGCTAATGATGTTCTCCTTGTCCTCACACTCACAGCTTAGGCCAAAAACATTCTTTACCGTCGGAACCCACGGACAAGGGAACAAGCTCGCTATAATGGGCTCTTCCAAATCGTTTCAAGTGGGCGGCATGGTCGAAACAAACGAAGATATTGGGCTTAGGTTTGCATTTACCAAGTCCAATAGGTTCGAACAATTGGACCTACAGGGCTATTTTAGGTTTTTTCAATCCAGGTTTATTGAAACATACTTTAGTGCTGGGGCGGCTTGGGAACTTGCCAACGGTGTAAAATCCCCCGCATTCGGGTTTGATGCCAATATTTGGGTGTCAAAACGAATCAATGTAATGCTGACTTGGCAACCCGTCATAAAAGGGTATTTCAAAGGATCAAAAGGATGGGTCAACCATGCGGGCGTTGGATTGGTATTCAAGCTGTATCGTGAGAAATGCGGTTGCAAATGAGGGATGGAAAGCTTAAGATATATCCACCACAACCCGAATTCCCAAACCAATAATAAGTAAAAATGGTCTTCGAACTCCGACCCTACCAAAAACAGCTAAAAAAAGAAGTCTCCACGGCTTTCGACACATCAAAGAAAGTAATATTGTGCAGCCCGACAGGTTCGGGAAAGACGGTAACATTTGCCGATATTGCCAGAACTTCAATAAAAAACGGGGCGCGTGTCATGGTTGCCGTGGACAGAGCGGAATTATTGAAGCAGGCACGCGCAAAATTGATAGATTACGGTTTGAGCCCCTCTATAATTACTGCGGGAAAATCCGTAAGGCATGGTCAAAGCTGTTATGTAGCGACAGTCCAGACATTGACAAGAAGGGTTTTTCCTGAAATAAACCTTCTTATCATAGACGAGGCCCATAAGCAGATTTTTGATAAATTGATAATGAAAGGCGGCGGATATGAGCATGTGTATACGATAGGGGCAACGGCCACTCCCAAGCGTTCGGGACGTATGCGGCAATTAAGTAGCATCTATGGCCATATAATAGAGACTACGGACATTAACGACCTTATTTCACAAGGGTTTTTAAGTCCCGCCATAACGTACGGCGCAAAAGTGGACAAGTCAAAATTAAAAATAAAAAGAGGTGAATACGATAATAAAGAGCTGTTCGGTATGTTTGACAAACGTACAACATACGCGGGTGTCGTGGACAAATACCGAAAATTTTCAGATAACACTAAGGCCATTTGTTTTTGTATCAACGTCGAGCAT
The DNA here is from genome assembly GCA_011762755.2 of Epimenia babai. Lineage (NCBI taxonomy): Eukaryota > Metazoa > Mollusca > Solenogastres > Cavibelonia > Epimeniidae > Epimenia > Epimenia babai. The sequence goes on along the minus strand of WURV02064449.1, from coordinate 23,692 downwards.
TCCAAAAAAGTCGCTCACGCTTTCAACGAATTCGGTATTTCGGCTGTACATTTGGATGGAACAATGGCAAAAATGCAAAGAGAATCTATATTGGAGTCCTTTAATAAGGGATATTTTAAAGTATTATGTAATGTCGAAATATGCACAACGGGATATGATGAACCAAGTATTGAAACAGTCATTGTCAATTTGGCGACCAAATCCCTTCCCAAGTGGCTCCAAATGTGCGGACGGGGTTCGCGGATCTATAATAACAAGAGCCACTTCAACATCATAGATATGGGCGGAAACGTCTTTGAGCATGGTTTTTGGGAACAGTCGAGGGAATGGAGCCTTACGCACAAGACCCGAGAATCCCTTGGGGTAGCTCCCGTAAAAGAGTGTCCTGAAGAAAAATTGGACAATCACAATATGCACGGATGCGGTGCCCTTGTTCCAGCCCCGGCGACAACGTGCAAGTATTGCGGTTATATTTTTCCCGAACCCAAAAAGAAGCCTTTGAAAGAGGCAGAATTCATCCAGCTTGAAAACTATGAACTTCTGCCCGAACACTTGGTCGGGCGCTCATGGGGTTCAATGTCCATTACGGATTTGGAAGAGGTCAGAAGGGTTAAGGGATATAAACAAGGCTGGATTGTCAGACAGATACTTTTGAACAAGGATTTGGAACTTATTGACTACGCCAAGTTCAAACAATACAAATACCCGCAAGCTTGGGTAGATAGAATGGAGAAAATGTACATTAAAAAGTAGAATATGGAGCATAAAAAAAATAACGTCTATGTAGGTACAATGGAATTTCCTTACGGTAGAATGAAAATGTACCACATGGCAAGCGAAAATATTGAAGAACTTCATAAAATGGCTGTTAGGTTGGGGTTACGAAAATGGTTTCAAGACCATCCAACACATCCACATTACGATATTGGCAAGGGCAAAAAAACGCTTGCAATACAATTGGGGGCCATTGAAATAAACGACAGGTTTATGATTGAACATTGTTATCCAGAATTCCATAAAAAATTTAACAAATGAATGTAATTTACGAAGAAATCAAACAGCCCGAAGACCGTTCGCCAATTTTTTATTGTGACATCAAATACACGATACGAACCCGTAGCAAGGTCGAAACATTCAACGTCAACGGAATAGTCGTAAAGGGGGCTTTCCATGAAATCAAGATTGACGAGGACATAAAAAAGCGTATTTTGCGCGAACATTTCAAAGGCCCGACCAATGTCAATAAACGGATAAAGGACTTTGATTTGAACAGGTTAAAAATAGTAGGTATACATATGAAACACTTTATGGGTTATGGAGTTAAGCGCCAAAAAAAAAGCTGAAGGTAAATATTGTTGCGCTTATGGCTGTTATCAGAAGCCAGTTAAAAGGAAGGGTAGGCTTTGCCATAAACATTACCACCGACGAAACAAGGAGCGCGACCCTGTTGCACATAGATACATGCAATTCCGCTCTAAATCGAAGGCAAGGGGCATTGAAAATTCCGTTACATTAGAACAATTTAGAAAGTTTTGTATTGATAACAATTACATAGTTGTAAAGGGAAGGCGCGGAAGAAATGCCACGATTGACAGACGTTGCAATGTTCATGGTTACCATATTTGGAACATGCAAATATTGTCAAATATCAAAAATTCCAGTAAAGGGAATCACCATAGTGAAAATTTTGACTCTCCTTTTTAATTTTAACATTTAAGATTTGGTTGTACAATGAAATCTTACTATACTTGTTGTGTGCAAAATAAATTATTATGAATATGTACAAGAAAAACAAAACAAAAAAAGATATGCCCAAGGGGATTGTTTATTCAAATAATGGGTATTATGTATCTAAAGAAGGCTCTAATCCCAATTATCACGTATGGATTCCAAGTATAACACATGCAAAATGTGATTCTGCGTATGCAGAAATTTCATTAGCTATATGCAGGTGTGATTATTTAGCAAAAAACAATATAAAACTATAATCATGAAGAAACATTTCGAATTGACAGATGAATTCAAAATTAATTTTTCAGGAATCAAAATATTCCGAATAAAAGCTACAAAATCGTTTAAATCAATTAAAAAAGGTGATTTAGGTGGTTTTGTCGAAAAACCATTAAACTTATCCGGCAAAGCATGGGTACACGGCAACGCACAGGTATACGGCAACGCACAGGTATACGGCAACGCACGGGTATACAGTGACGCACAGGTGTGCGGTGACGCACAGGTATACAGTGACGCACAGGTGTGCGGTGACGCACAGGTGTGCGGTGACGCACAGGTGTACGGCAACGCACGGGTACACGGCAACGCACGGGTATACGGCAACGCACGGGTATACGGCAACGCACGGGTACACGGCAACGCACGGGTACACGGCAAAGCATGGGTACACGGCAACACACAGGTATACGGCAACGCACGGGTATACAGTGACGCACAGGTGTGCGGCAACGCACAGGTATACAGTGACGCAAATATTGAGTCTAAAAATGATTATTGTATATTTCAATGCTTTGGGTCGGAAAACAGAACCACTACATTTTTTAAGTCAAAAGTTAAAAATGTGATAAAAGTCAAATGCGGATGTTTTGAAGGCACATTAAAAGAATTTGAGGAACAAGTTCACAAAACACACAAAAACTCTAAAAATGGTCTTGAGTACAAAGCCATTATCAAAGTGGTAAAAATAAAATTTGGGTTATGAAAATCAAACTATCAGAAAAACAAAAGGACATTTTATTTTGGGTGTTAATCGGATTAATGTGGGCAGCGGCGCTGTTCTACTTGTACAAGGCCCATCAAATCGGATTGGAATGAAAAAGTTTACCAAAAAACAACGGAACAAAATTTATAGACGGGCAATGTACGAGCATTTGAGCAATAAGAAAAGAATTCCAACTTGGTATAAACAAATGGGATTGTGCGGTATTCTTCAAATAGTCATAGCGAAAAAATACAATGTATTTTTAGACTATAACGAAATCTTTGAGTCACTTCCGGAATTTGCCGAAACAAAGCCAAAAAATAAAAATCTAGGTGAATATTGGTGGAAACGTGACAAACGAAATATGAAGCGTAAAATAAAGTTGCAACAAATGATAGATGCCACAAATGAAAAATTTAACCAGTAACAGCGCCAAAAAGGTCGGCACACCGAAGACCGAAAAAGAAAAGTACCAATATCTAAGGGCCAAAAACCCTAATTTGGATTTGATCATAAAACATTTTGAATTAGATTTTGAAAATGGCGCCGAAGGATAAACAGGAACTGGCCCGTATATTAGAATATTTGACTCAACTTATAAATGAAGGTCATTTATATCATGGACTTTGCAGTTTGGCGTTCAATTATTTATCGATAAGTGATGAACATAAATTTTTAACCTTACTTAAATCCGAATTTCCAGACCATGACTTTGCATATTATATCTGGAAACCCGCCACAAAAAATAAAAGGTTGAATTGGTTGAACAAAAAAATAAAACAACTTTCAGATGAATAACAATGAAAAATTCAGCGACGAAGAACTAAAGTACCTAAGAATAAGGTTCCTTATCATGGTCAAAGCGGGCGACCTTATGGTTGTTATGGTAGACCAGACCTTTAAGAATATTTTTGAATCGCAGGGAGCCGTTAAAAAATGCAAGACCAACAGAATAGGTTACGAAATTACAGAAATCGGGGAAAATGCACTATTTGAAATCCGTTAACTTTCAATACTATCCCGGCAATGTGAAGATACCGAAGCCGTTGGGACTAGTCACACTTGAAACTTTCTACGAGGGCATAAAGGAACCCAACCAAAATTCCAAGGAGATGTTCAGGTCAATAGCAAAGTGCGAGGCCAGCGGGGATATGAAGACAAAGGCCCAGCTAAAACAGAACAATCTTTTGTACGTCACCCCTTGCGTTGTGACCAACGGAAAGGGCCGTAAGTACGATAACATTGTTTCCTTCACTGGATTGGCCGTACTGGATTTTGACCACATAGATGACGCGGAAGAGTTCAAACAATTCATATTCAATAAGTTCGATAGTGTTGCAATGGCATTTCTAAGCCCGTCAAAACGGGGCGTGAAGTTCATCATAAGGATACCCGTTGTGCATTCGGTCGATGAATTTAAATCGTACTTTTACGGTATCGGCCATTATTTCGACCGATATAGGGGATGGGACGGTTCGGGCCAAAACTGCATACTTCCGCTCTTTACCAGTTGGGACGAAAATATATTGGTTCGTGACAACCCGACGGTGTGGAAGATAAAGGGCAAAAAATTCGATGCCTTCGCCGCATTTCCATCGACCAACGTCAAAATACAGGCCACGGACGACGACAAAAAAAGGATATTGGGGCAATCAAAGGCGGCATTCGATGCCATTGTGGACAACGGGCACCCGCAATTAAGGGCGCTTTGCGTTTCCCTTGGGGGCTATGTGTCCTCGGGCTATCTGAGCGAACAAGAGGCCATTGATTTCGTTTTTCCGATGATAGAGGGCCATTCTTATTTGAGAAAGGGCGTAAAAGGCTATCAAAAGACCGCATTGACGGCCATTAGAACAGGTATGAACAAACAATTAAAATTAGAGTAATATGGGATACAGAATAATCAAGTACAAGCCCAAACAGTGGGGCGGAAAGTATTATACGATAGCGGCCAAAATCGAAAAATTGAATTTTTTCGGATGCGTGACCGAAACATTTTGGGAAGAACTGGACAGTACGTTTAAACTGCATCACCAAAAATATTTTTCGGATTACCTAGAGGCATGCAGTTCGCTACAGTGCGCCAAAAAGGAAGCAAAGGCCATTTGCAGGGCATTGAACAGGTTATTTGTAAAATAATGGACTATTTTCTATTATCACAGGATGCGTTGGACCTGTACCGCCCAAAAACTTGTTCACTGCCCGTACTGAGGAACGGTAAAAATGTTTATATTGCACAACTCGATTTTGATGATTTTACGGAACTTTACAACAGTATACATCCAGATTATAAATTCAAGTTCGATATTTGGTGCCAGCCCTTGGGGTCGATGAAGGTTCTTGGTGATATTGATTCAACGTCGATTTTCTCAATGAACATATTTAGGCACATTCAAAACGATTGGGGTCAAAACACCATAGCTGGGCAATGTAACGCCATGTCCGCGATATGCCATAAAATGAACAAAACGCCCATTGAGTTCTTTAACCATTTGAGCAAATTGAAATATGAATGAAAATAAATTTATCCGAGACGATTTTTTTATATCGGACTACTTGGCATACGACAGTAATGTAGAAGAAGTATCAAAAAAAAACAAAACAGCTTGGAAAGAGGTCTACGCCTTCATACATTCATGCAACAAAGCGGGAAGGCAATGGAGCGAAACGGACGTTATGAACCTTTGTGAGAACCATTTTTTGAACAAGGAAAAGGTAACTAGGGCGTTCAAGCGAATCTATAAAGACCATGCCGATGAATTTGGGCTTGACAATATGCCTCCTTGGAAAAAGGTGTCGTTGTTGCTGTCAAAGAACTATGATCTGCACAAGAACGTGATAACGGGCCAGCTTATGGACGGCGAAAAGGTCCTTAACCGAAGCAATATAGTGATGCTCGTCGAAAAGGCGGGACTTAAGTATCCCACGGAAAAGCTGTTCCATTATCTGGATTCCGACGAAATACCTACCGTTGACCCGATAAGCGATTACTTTGAGTCCCTGCCGAAATGGGACGGTAAAGACCATATCGGGGAGCTTTGCAAATATTTCAAGACCGATAACGACGAATTTTTTGCCTCCATGCTAAAAAAGCACATGGTACGCTCAATATCATGTAGTATTGACTTTCAGTACAATAGGTATGTCTTTGTGCTGTCTGGGGATGTCCAAAACATAGGAAAGAGCTATTTCATAGAATGGTTGAACCCTTTCGGAAAGCAATATTTTACGCAGACCATGCCCAAGAACGAAAAGGATTTGATGTTGTCGCTCGCCCAGAACTTCATCATAAACCTCGACGAACTTGCGGCAATGTCCAAAATGGATATAAACAACGTCAAATCGCTTATCTCCCAATCAGTGGTACAAGAACGTAGGGCATACCGTAAAGATGCGGAAACGCTCCCCAGAAGGGCCAATTTTTGGGGAACCACAAACGAAAGCGAGTTTCTTATTGATAGTTCAAATTCCAGATGGATCGTTTTCAATATAGAGTCCATAGATTGGGAAGGGTATTCGCAAGCATTGAACGTGGTCGATCTGTGGGCGCAAGCGTGGCACCTTAAAAACGATTCTGATTTCTACGCAAAGCTCACGAATGAGGAAATAAAGCTACAGAACAGCCGAAACAAGGGCTATGAGTCCAATGAGATTGAAAAGGACTTGGTAAAGATTCATTTCCGCATCAAGGGCGGTGACGGTGACTTTTATTCGAACTCGGACATATTAAAGCACCTTCAGGAAGTTTCGGGGCTGAAATTGAACAGTAGGTATATCCCAAGGATGATGCGGCAATTAGGGTTCAAGGGAGCTTTGAAAAAGGTCAACGGGCATATTTGCAGGGGGTTCTATGTTGAAAAGATAAAGGGCAGTTATATTGATTTTATGGACGGAAAACAAGAAAAATTATTCTAGTTACCGTTCAGTTACCCCGCAACTCGTTAAGGCTCAGTGCTTTAACGGGTTTTTTTGTGGGTGTTAACTGAGATAACCGTTAATCTGATAATATACAGAATATATAAATGATAAATCATTATATGTCAATTCAGAGAATTACTAGAATTACAGTTACCTCAGTTAACGTAATATATATTATTGATAATGAGATAATTAGAGGTAACTGAACCCTAAAAACGTTAAATAACTGATAATCAAATACTTAGCCTTTTTTAACATATTTTTAAGAATTATTTGGAAATCAAGTATGAAATTAAGTGTATTTTTGAGCCATCAAAACAATATTTAATTATGAATGATTTGTCAGAATTTATTGACGTCTACGAACGTATGGGAAATCTTTTACGTAAAATGATGTCCAAGGGGGATGTTGTAAACTTGGAATATGCTGACCTATACTTTGAAAGGTCTGAGGCCGTAAGGGAGAATTTTTGGCCCTCTATAGTGCTTTTTGAATTTTTCCACGGCAACAGCACCAAAAGAGAGATAGGGCTTAAACTTTCGGGCCTTGGGTTCTTAAAAAAGCTGACCAGTTATAACGGAAAACAGACACAAGGATATTATCTCAAAGTAACCGACAATAGGAATTTTTTTGAATTGAACAGGTTGCGAAAAAAACATTTTCCATTATGGAAAATGACTTAAGGCATGTTGCAAGGCGTAAGATAATGCCTTATGGAATGAAAAAGAACGGTTATAACGAATGGATTTTTATAAACAGGGATTACGAACACATTTCATGCCCGGTAAAAATCCACGCCAACACATTGAACAGGATAAAGTACCTGAGCCAAGGTGACGTAAAAGAGAATGCAATTTTCTTTTATAAGGAAAAGCAGGGGTGTAGGGACAAGAAACAATATTTTGAACTGCTGGATTTTATTTCCAGCGAAAAGGGGTCTATATGGCTGCATTAAAATCAGAGGCAAGGTTACAGGCAGAGTGTTTTGAATGGTTCCACAACAGCTTCCCGCATTTGCGAAAACTTTTGTACCACGTACCCAACGGAGAACTTCGCGACCCGATAACGGCGGGCAAGCTCAAAGCAATGGGGGTCGTTGCTGGAATACCCGATATTGTTTTCCATTTCCGAAAGCGAACGTATTTCTTCGAGTTCAAGAAAACAGGTAAGGGGAGGCTGTCAGAGTCTCAAAAAAAGGTCATACAGCAGTTGGATGGTCAAGGGTTCATTGTATGGCAGATTGACAATAAGGAAGATTTTGTTAGACTGGTCCAATCTATAATTGAGGACACATTCGAGCAATTTACGTTGGGGCTTCCCAAAAGTGAGTACGAATACAGACATAGGATTTTTATGTATCTTTACGGTATACCAAAGGACAAGGTAATAGTTATCGACGACCTTTGCGAATCCGATAACAAACAGCGATTCATGAGACATGTAAGCGACTTTATAGTCGAGGCGTACGATAAGCTGGAAGGGTTTGAGATAATGTTTACAAACGATTATAAAGGCATTTATAAAAAGGATTATGAAAGAGAATAGCAATCCGGTAGGCGCTCCCGTTCAATGGACTGAGGAAAAGAAAAAAGTTGCATACGTAGAAGTTTTTGCTAGAATGTCAGAGGGTGAATCTTTGCTTAAGATTCTTAAGGACATTCATTTGCCGAGCCGCGAAACTTTTTACGTTTGGTTGGCCGAGGACGATAAATTAGCTGACAAGTACGAGAAAGCCGCCGAACGAAGAGCCGACCATTTGTTTGATAAAATACTCGAAGTTGCTTCCGAAACCGAGACAGGTATTACGATGGAAATTACTACAGACCACGAAGGTAACGTTACCGAAAAGGAGCGCCACGCCGATATGACCGCACATAGAAAACTTCACGTAGACTCATTAAAATGGGTCGTTGCCCGTATGCAGCCGCGCAAGTACGGCGATAAGCTTGACCTTACTTCAAAGGACAAGGAATTGGGCAGCGCCATTGCCGTTACGATAGTCAAGCCAAAGGACGACGAAGATTAACAAAATTTTAACATTTAAGATTTGTTTGTACAACAAAATCTTACTATATTTGTGTATACAAAAACAGTAAGATATGAGTAAAACAGATTTTGAGATTTTTGGAGAAATGGCAAAGGCCAATGAGGGCATTAGAATGTGTCCCGACATTGTAGGGGCTGATTACAGTGAAAGAAAAAAAGGCACAATAGTAAAGGTGGGAGTTCCGGGCAATTTATGTAATGAGCTTATCAACAACGAAGTTATTGCGGTTCTTTATATCGTGAACAAAAAGCAATTTTTCGACAGAAAAAAAAGGATAATCAAATAACTTAAAACAAACAATTATGTATCACGCATTAATTATGTCGGGGCAATGGTACGCTTCAGGAGTTTCACATTTGGGTGATGACGACCTTTTGGAAAGAATTAGGTATTTTGCCGAACAAGGAACGCCAAGTATTTTGATTGAAGATTTGAGCGATATGTACCAAGTCGGGGTTTCGTTGGATGACATTCAAATATTTTAATTGAAAGATTAACAAAACCCACCAAGGAAACAAGGCGACTCCTTAATGAATGAGGCCGAAAAGGGTTGCCGTACATACGGCGAGGCCGGGAAAACGATTGGTGGTTTAAGAAAGGGTGGCGAAACTGGTAGACGCGCTGTTTAACAGGCCCGCATAACATACAGGTAAATAATCCTGATACGTTTTACTTGTTGATAAAAAGTCAGGTTTTTTGCGGGATGTAGGTTCGAGTCCTACCCCTTTCACTAAAATTTAACAGACATGAAAACAAGGAAGTATCTACATTGCGTGGTGTACACGAACACAGGAACAGTATTCAACAATCCTTTGAAGCTATCAGAGGTTCATTTTGTCAGTAAATTGGCTGGTGAACATAAAAGAGTCGTTGTCCAAAATGTTGAAGTTTCGGAAACAGAATACAAATCAATATTCGGGTGATGTCACAACAATTCATTCATCCGTATTATGGAAAGTCGGAGATTCTTAGCAAGATTCCAAGGACTAGGGGTAAATACAATTGCGTGTGCCTTGATAAAGGTAAGGGCTGGGACGAGGACAGGCAGAAGCATGTTGGCGTCAAGACCAAGAGCGAAGAGGGTCAGACGTGGAGCCGACATAAAGGCCCGCATTATGAAGAAGAATTCATTTGTAAACTTAAAATCGAAGGTAATGAAGTCGAAGTGGTCGGATAGTCAGGTTTTAGAGTTCTGCAATAAGATATACGCCAATGGTAAGTACCATCCCGATTACAGGGATTGCAGAACGTCATTGGATAAATTGAAAAGATTCAAGGAGTTGAATAAAATCAAATGATATGGCAATAGTGTACGAATATATTATACGTTTCAATAAACCCGATTCGAACGGCGACGTTTTCAGGCCCAAGGCCATAAGCAAAGCAAGCTTGGACAAAGCCAAAGCGGAAGGCAAGATAATTGATTATTTCATTGAAAAGGATGGAGTCAAGGTAAAAAGGAGAATTTAATACTAAATTGCATAATGAAAAAGATAGCGGTAATATGCGATAGAAGGAATTTCGCAATGTTTTTGGATAACAATGATGGTAATTTTATTGGTATAGATTACATTCATGTTTATCATTCGAAATGCGTTATAGGGGTTGTGTTTTCAGGTTACATAGACCTTAGAACAAATAAGAACATATCAGACCACGTGTTAAATGCGGTTAAATATAGATGCATATAGATTGCAAGGAACAATAGTATTTCAAAAGAATTGGAAGGCCATCAACGCTACAAACGAGGATGGCTCTAGGCGTTATAGGTACATTATAAACGAAGGTTCTTCCCGTTCGTCAAAAACGGTGTCACTGATTGACTGCTACGATTTGTATGCTAGGGCGAACCCGTTTAAGCGTATGACAGCATGGCGTGATACTAAAACGGACTGCAAGAAAACAGTTCTTGCCGATATGCTGAAGCACCATAAGCAAACTGGACGTTATAAAAAAGGCTACGTCTTCAACAAGACCGAATCAATATTTACTTACGATATTGAAAGTACCGTGGAAATACACGGAACGGACGACGAAGAAACGGTACACGGTCTTACACAGGATGCGGCCTGGCTCAATGAGCCTTATAAAATAAGCCGCGAAACATTTGACCAGATAGACCAGCGTACCTCAGATTTTATATTCATTGACTGGAACCCCAAGAAATCCCATTGGATTGAAGACCTTAAGAAAGACCCAAGGGCGCTTGTGATACATTCTACCTTTAGGGACAATCCGTTTTGCCCAAGGGAACAGCGATTGAAGATACTTGGATACCAGCCCGTAAACCGTTGCGCCGCTGTTGAAGACAAGACACTTGGATACAAAGAGGCATTGGAATATGATTTGGTGGCAAACCACGGGTTATTGACACAAAAACAGCTTAAAGAGTTGGCAAGGTGCCGATTGAACGAAGAAAAAAACAGCGCAAACGAGTTCAATTGGGATGTATACGGCCTTGGACTGAAGGCAGAGAATCCGCATAGAATATTTAAGTTCGAAAGAATATCAGACCAATCGTTCTTCGAGCTTGACATGCCGATTTATTACGGCGTGGATTGGGGGGCCGTTGATCCAATGGGGATTGTGGCAATCAAATACCATGACGGGGCGCTGTATTGCCACCAATTAAATTATGGCAGCGAAAACGAGATAAAGGCGAACCTTACCCTAACGGAGCGAATGCAAGTGTATGAAGAGGACGAGGGGTTTATAAGGTGGTACTTCAATAAACTTGGACTAGACCAAACAAGGCCCGTACTTTGTGACAACAACAGGCCAAGCAAGATTGTGGCGCTAAGAAGGATAGGGTTTTACCACGCATTGGCGGCGAGAAAGTGGAAAGGTTCTATTGTCGATGGCATAGACTTGGTAAATTCATTAAGGGTCTTTTACACCGCATCATCAAAGGATTTGGAATATGAACAGGAAAATTATCAACGTAAAGTCGATAGGTTGGGCGAGGTCCTAAATGAACCCGTTGATGCTGACAACCATTTGATGGACCCTATACGATATGTATCGCAATGGTTACAGGAAGAGGGCGTTATCAAAGTTGTGGCCTAAGTTTTTAATCACTATATTAGCGACTTCATATTACTGTTAAATTTCATTAAAGGCGAATCAAGTGGATAGGGTTCGTCTTTTTTGTTATCTTTACATTTTACACTTTGTTTGTTTAGGTTGGAACGGCGCTCTAGGGCGTCGTTTTTTCATGAAAAAAGCCCATACAATTGTACGGGCCTCAGTAATGATTTTGGATAAATATACAGAAAATAAGTGCTGATACGAACAAAGGTAATAAATTTTATTAAATTTGTTGGCATGATTAGCACTTTTAGGAACTTAAGAGACCTTTATAGGGTCATCAGATATAGAAACGGGTCTTTCTATTACGAGACCCATACAAGCGCCCCTAAATACACCCGATACCTTACATACGAGCAAAAATTAAAGGTTGTTTTCTCCAATCCGGCAGTGCTTAAAGTGTTCAAGCTCAATTGTGATTTGTTCAGCCTTGGAATGTTGGGCGCAACTTCGGAAAGTGGCAAGGCGCGCGAAAATGACAAGTTGTTGAAGTTGTTGAAGTCCCCGAACCCGTTTCAGAACAGACGGCAATTTATGTGGGACGCCATGTTTTATTACATGATGGGCAATTCATATTTGTACAGGACAAGAAAGATTGTCAGTGATTCCACTTATCTGTATTGGCTGAACCCGAAGGGACTTTATATGAACGATGACCTAATAAAGAAATTGGGACAGATGTACATCAGTCCGATACAGGTAAGGCAATTGGCCAAGGAAATCGTTAAATACCAAGAGCCTAACGGAAAGACACGGGAACTTATGTTCGGTGACATTATGCCCTTTCATGATTTGTCCAACGGTATTTCAGGTAATTGGTTCGAATCCAACGGGGTTTTGGACGCACTCTATAAGGTCGTGTCCAATTCTGAGGCCTCACTTGATTCCAAGAACATAAACATAAGATTTTCAGGCAAATATATGGTCGCTGGAAAAAGTGATATAAACAACGTGCATGGCGTGCCAATGAGTCCAGAGGAAAAGGAGCAGATCGAGGCCAATGTACAAAGCCCGAAATCTGTTACGGCTGTCAAGGCGCTCGCTGATATCAAAAGATACGTTGAGAACATAGATAAATTGAAATTGGACGAATCCTATAGGAACGATTTTATGATTATAGGCGGTATGTACGGAATTCCAAAGGATGTTCTTGATGTCGCATTTAAAGGGTCTACTTACGAGAACCAAGAAAAGGCCACGGGGAGGCATGTTGAATATTCTTTCAAACCAAAGGCCGCTGATTTGATGGGGGGCATTGAAAAAATGTTCGGTTATGATAAGAAGTCGACAAGATTGACCTACACGTTCGACCATTTACTTTTCATGCGTATATTTGAGCGCGAGATCGAAACGGGCAAGACGGTTCAATTGAACAATCTTGTTGCGGCTAAGGAAAACGGTTTGATTACCGGACAACAATTCATCAGTATGGGAAAACAAATATTCAATTTCGATGAATAATGTGTGATTTATTAAAACCTATAGGGCAATGTACAAAATGCAATCATTCGATTGCGGCGTGTATATGCTTGACAAAAGAAGATATTGAAGCGATGAATAAGGCTAAAAAAGACCTTATCAACAGTAACATAATAATTCGCAAGGATGGAAAGATTGGAACTACCACAGTTCGACACGAAAAAGGAACTATTTAACTTCCTTGTCGCCAATAAGGATAGATTGATTGCCCAAAAGAAGAACATCTTCAAAAAGGGTGACGGTTTTGCGTTTGTGGGCGTTGGAATAGACCGTGCTGACCCAGATAAAAGGCTCAATATAATCAAGCAAGTTCCCAGTCAGGTTGTACAAGATGTGGGGAACCGTATATTGAATGTAAAGGCTGTTATCAATACCACTAATTGGATGGACAGCCATTTGGATGTACATATACCGGGACTTTGGGACAAGACCTTATCTGAAAACAGAATGATTATGCACGTCCAAGAACATAAATCCAATATGTTCGACCATATCATTTCTGACGGTGAAGACCTTAAGGCGTTCGTACAAAATATGACTTGGCGTCAATTGGGCGTTGATTTAAACGGTAAATCACAGGCGCTTATATTTGATAGCGACGTCAGGGAAAAGCGAAACCCGTTCATGTTCGACCAGTACGCCAGCCTATACGTTAAAAACCATAGCGTTGGAATGCGTTACGTCAATATAGTGATGTGCATCAATGACGAGGATTTTGGCGCTGAGTTCGAGGCATGGGAAAAATATCGTCCAATGGTCGCCAATGGTGACGATGCGGATGCGCGCGGCTTTTTCTGGGCCGTAAAGGAAGCAAAGATAATAGAGGGCAGTGCGGTGCCTCTTGGCAGCAATGTCATAACGCCAACGCTATCCATTGAAAATAAACAAGGGCCGCTGTTTGGCACCCTTAATGAAGGGCCGTCGTTCGACACCCGGAAATCAGTTCACACTTTTTATAAACATTTAAATTAGAAAAATGGAAGATGAAATCTTAACATTTCAGGATTTTTTAGCCACAAAGAACATCGAAGACGCCGCATTTAACGATATGGAGCCGATCGAGGTGGCTAAATTGCACAACGAATATAGTTCGCAGCAAATTAAAGAGTTGCGCGAAACTGTTGAAAAGGCGACCACACAACAAGAAGTGAACGCCATTAAAGAGTATCTAGACCAATTGGATACCAACAACGAGGCGTATAACGCTTTAGCCGATGAAGTTGCCGAATTGAAAGAGAACAAAGGGGACGACGCTCCCAAGAAAAAACTTCAACAGGAGCTTAAGGAGTCAATGGAGCAATTGATCGCCCTTGCAAAAGGCGATACCAAAAAGGAAATGGTATTGAAAGCGCTGGTTCAGCGTTCGGCCATTACAAACAATGACCAAGCCTTTGACCTTCCCGATATTGGACAATTGGCCACGCGTCAAATTGCCCTTACGGAAGTATTCCCTACCATAAACATTTCCAGTAGCCGTAATGATAACGGGGTCATCCGTTATTATGATTGGGACGACGCCAGTATCGCAAGGGCCGCCGCAATGGTCGCCGAAGGTGCCGCGTTTCCAGAATCGACGGCCCAATGGGTAAAACGTACGATTGCCATCAGAAAGATAGGTGATACGATACCTGTCACGGAAGAGTTTTTGGAAGATGAATCCATGTTTGCGGCAGAGTTGCAAAGATTCCTTGAAATCAACGTAAAGTTGCAAGAGGAAACCCAGATTGCCACTGGTGACAATACGGGCCAGAACCTTCGTGGTCTTTTGACCTCAATCGACGAATACGCCCCAACGGCCAATTCTGTGGTTGATGCCAACGTATACGACCTTATCGTAAAAATGGCCGAAGATATTACCGTTGCGGGTGGTTCCAAGTACAATCCAGATGTTGTGTTGGCCAACCGTTCGGTAATCAACCAGATGA
Source organism: Epimenia babai (assembly GCA_011762755.2). Classification (NCBI taxonomy): domain Eukaryota; kingdom Metazoa; phylum Mollusca; class Solenogastres; order Cavibelonia; family Epimeniidae; genus Epimenia; species Epimenia babai. The sequence goes on along the minus strand of WURV02064449.1, from coordinate 8,519 downwards.
AGCTTAAAAAGGATGGTGACAACAATTACGTACTGCCTCCTTTTGTTTCGCGTGATGGTAGGGAAGTTGACGGGATTCGAGTAATCGAGGCCAATGTTATCCCTAACAACAACATTGTTGTCGGAGATAGAAGATTTGCCACAATCTATGCCAAGACTGGTTATGAAATGTCTACGGGAATGGTGGGCAACCAGTTCGTAGAGGACGAAATGACGTTGAAAGTAAGACGTAGAATGGCTTTCTTAATCCGTGAGGCCGATAAAGGTGGATTCAGAAAGGTAACGAACATTACTACGGCCCTTGCCACATTAACCCCTTAATTCTAAAGTAGCATGATTGAAGTAAAATTTACTGAAGATTCTTGCGGCTTTAAAAAAGGCGATAAAAAGAAGCTAGACCCCGCAGTAGCGCGGGGGCTGGTTTTTGATGACCAAATAGCGGTATACACTGATGGCAAGATGCAATCGGAGGCCGAAAAGGAAATCAAAAAAATCGATAGATTAAGGCAAAAGCGTCTTCAGGAGAAAAAAAAGGCCGATGAAAAGGCCAAAGAGCGTTTTGACAAATTAGCCAAGGAAAAGCAGAAAAGAGTTGATGCGGCGAAAGAGGCCAATAAGCAGAAATTCACTGTAGACCCCAACGGCTCAATAAAGGATGTCAATAAGAAACTGAAAATTGCCAACCAAGAGGCGGCAGGGAAAATCAACAACCTGAACGGTCAATTGACCGAAAAACAACGGGAAATTGAAAAACTAAACGCCAAAGTAGAGCAATTGGAGAGTGAAAGGGAAGCACTTGTAAAGAAAGCTGAAGGTACGGAAGGACACAAAACCCACCAACCAACAGCCAAACAGGGCGATAATCCATTTGAGGAAAACGGGAGTAAAGATTAGAAAATGGCATATTTAATAGACCGGACATACTTCCAAAGAGAGCTTAGAATACCCGGTTTACAGGAATTGCGAAGCGAAATGGCCGACCTATTGGACAGCTATATAGACGAGCATTCCAGGGTTGTTCTAAGGGGTGCTTTGGGCGCTGAACTTTTCGAAAGCCTTGACGATGATATTGTTAACGGGGTTTTAAGTGGCAGCGCTACCGATAGATGGAACAGGCTTGTTACGGGCCATGATTACATATTGTCGGGCCAGCGTAGAGTATGGAAGGGGCTTTTGCATCAAGAAGGTGCGTTTAAAAAATCCCTATTGGCCTATTATACATATCCTTTTTTCCTTAAAGAGAACGTGACCGAACTCTCAACAATGGGGGAGGTTCAGGGCGTGGCAAAGAATGCCGTTGCAGTGAACCCGACCCAACGGTACATATCCATGTGGAATAAGTTTGTAAACCTTTATCAAGGTGATTATTATCCTTACAGTGTTTACAATCGGAACCCGAATGTTATAATCAAAAGGGGCGTGCCCTTTTATGATTATACCGGATATTACGAGAATACGGGCTACGTAAGCCTTTTGACGTTCCTTATTGAGAATGAAACGGACTATCCAGACCCAGCGTTAAAATTGTATGATTATAAAAACCAATTGGATCTATGATTATAGCGGCCGCGTTTGGTAGATTGTTCTCCAACTTCACCATTGATTTAACGATAGATGGGCAATTGCGGGACAATGTTGCCGTCAATTATCATTATGGCGATCAAAAGGAGCTTGTAAAATGGATTATAAACCGTCAAAAAATGGCGGATGTAACAAAGTATCCTTTAATCTGGTACGTAATAGCGCCAGTAAAGGAACTAAACGGGATATATCATTGCAATTCGCAATTGATAATATTTCAGGACACAAAATTAAGGTGGTTCAATGATGAAAGGGCCGTTAAATCTTTTGTTGAAATCATAGGCCCAGTTTATAGGGAAATGAAATCCATGATAGACAAAAATTCTTTCATACATGTTTTGGGGCGCAACCAATTGGACAAGTACCAATTCAAGGATGAACCAAATTTTGGCGTTAATATCAACAACGTTAAGTTGAACCAAAATGATTTTTCGAGCAAGTCAAAAAAGAAAGAAGAATCGACATCCGTTGATTTTGTGGATGCAAGAGTAGTTAATATTAATTTTAAAATGCAACCAGATTGCATAACATAAAATAAAGAAAATGTCAGTTTTTAGAAGATTTGGAGATTGCGAAAGCGATTTAAAGGGCACAGGTTCAGGCAAATGCGACCTTAGAACCATGAAAGACCCAAGGGGAATCATATTTTTTCAAAAGGGATGGAGCTTGACGCCCCAAGCCACTTTAGCGGCGACCCTTAACGAACAAATATATAAGACCCAATTAGCGACACTTCAGGCGTTCCCGTTCATCGAAATACATAATTTCGAACAAAATACACCTGAAAATGAGAAAAACACTTCGTCTATCGGAGTGTTGACCGAAGTAAGGGCTGGAAAGCCCCAATTTAGCTTTATGTACGATAGGGGCCTGTGTTTCCAAAAAGCTCTTTTCGATAAAAGAGGAAAGAACCGATGGGACTTGGGCATTATATTCGAATCGGGCATACTTTTAGCCTCTAATGAGGACGACACCAAGATTGTAGGTTTTGATATGGGCATGGTTTCCGTGGAGACTTATAAGTTTGTCCAAGGGACAGACCCCGAAATGTCTACCGTGACGATTCAGTTGCTCGATGCCGAACAATTCAACAACAAAGGCGAGTTCTTTACTTGGAAAGCGTTGGGATTCAATATGAACCGTATTGACGGCGTTATTGACGCTGAACTATCCTATAACGTTGTCCCCGCAACTGGTACTACCGTACAAGTAAAGGTAACGGGAGGCTGCAACACTGAGGAGTTTTTGCCGGGCTTTGATAGTGTCGGGAATTGGAGATTGGGAGGGACCCAATCAACCACAACAGCAATTACAGGCGTTGCCTATGCAGCGGCAACGGGTGTATACACATTGACGCTGGACAATGCATTGGCTGCCAATGACACAATTCAACCCGAATTGTTCAACGTTGCCAATACGCAATCAGTGGTCGAGGATGCGGCAGGGAACCAGTTTAAGGGCGAAGCACCTTTAGCAACCATAGCTTAAAGCAATTAATCAATTTCCCCCTTCTTAAAGAGGGGGAAATTTTCAAATCAAATTATGGAAACATTAAAAATAGCGGGCGTAAGTGTAAGAAAGGATAAAATGGATGCCCTTGACCATGATACAATGATCAATTTAGCGTTAAAGACGGCAAAATATTATAAGATGCCGACTAAAAAAGCAATTTCAGAGATTAAGGCAGAGTTAAAAAAGCATGGAATATCTAAACGTCGTAAACCAGCGCCTAAAAGCGATTGATATTGTCCTAACGATAGAGGGCCTTATCATAGAGCGTAAAGATGAAATTGCTCAAAAGGTTCGTGACAGGTGGAAAAAGGGTCTTAGGCCCGATGGTAGTATAATAGGCGTTTACCGTTCTTTTAAGTACCAACAGGAAAAGATTGCCCTAAATCCCGAAGCAGGCGGAAATGTTGACCTTATATTAACGGGGGCATTGAATCGCGGACTTACCATAAATAAGGTTTTGAAAGCTACTTTCACCATATTCTCAACGGATTCAAAAGCCGTTTTGATTGCTGAAAAATATGGCTTGGATGTTTACGGGCTGAACGAAAGGGAGAAGGAAGAGTTTTTAGAGATGATCATGTTGGAGGCCATAAATGTGATAACGGACGAAATTTACGTTTAATGGGCTGTTTTAGTTGTGGGAAGGATTTTCCAAAGACCGCTTTGGACTTGATAAGGAGTTACAAAAAAGAATTCGAACAAAAAGGTATTTCGAGATATGTGTACAGGTTAAAAAGTGGTGGCAATCTAGTTACCGTAAAAAGTGAGTACTTTGAGGAAATTTATCAAAAAGAAATCAGACCAAACCTTTCACAAGGAGCGGAATATATGCATATTTCAGAATTTACGGGAGCTTAAAATACTTCTTTTCTGGGACATAATAAGACTTGACAACCCTTTGATGTTGGACAGGGATTATTACGACGAAAAAAAATACACTGATGCTGAAGTTGACATGTTGAACTTTCTTTGGTTGGATCTGTCCGATGAATATTTTAGAATCAAAAACGACGATAAGGCCAAGGTTTATCTGAACAAGCGTAGCGAAGAACTTTTCTTAAGACATCAGATAAAGCTGTTGAAGGTACCTTGCGATATGCTGGTCTGGATTGTCGAAAACCAAAATATCATCCCTAGGATGAACGCCGCCGAAATGGTATTGCGCACTTACAATATTGCAAAAAACATTCATTCGGGCATTAAAATAACCGAAAAGAAGGGAATAGACCATAACTTATCTTCGATATTGAGCGTTCAGCAGGGACTTGTTACCAAATATAACCTTAAATTTAAGCAACGAAAGAAGACCTTAAAAGAAGAGGCCAAGGCCAATCCGTTTGATGCGGTGGCGGCAGTGGAACAGGTTTTGGGGCGCAGCATAGGGAATATTGAGAAAATGAGCGTTGAACAATGGTTGTCCTATGACACCATTGCAAAAAAGAAAAGTGCAAATTTAAAATCGCAACGTAATGGCGGACAACATTCTAAGCGCAATAGATAATGTAGAGAGGCTTACCAACCTTTTTGACCTACATGCGGACGCGGTGGAAAAAAATGTAGGGCTTTTGCAGAACCTAGACCAGCAATATGCAAAAGTACCAAGTGATTTCATCCGTTCCCAAAAACAAATGTTGGATTTGGACGTTAAGCAATCCAAGGTCAAACAACAATTGCAAAAAGAGTCCCAAGAGCAACAAAAGACCCTTCAATCGGAGTCAAGGACCAGAGCCGCGCTTTCTCGTGAAAAAGCCGCGCAAATAAGATTGGAGGAAACCCAAGCAAGACAAAAGAACCGATTAAACCGCGAGGCCGAAAGGGAAGAGCGTTTGTTGCGGCGTACACAGGGGCTATACAACGCAGTACAACGGCGCGTCAACAAACTTACGTTCGAGTACAATAATTTAGCCGTTAAAAAGCAGCTTACCAACAAACTTTCCGTTACCGAAACGGCTAGATTGCTTTCATTGGAAAAAAGGCTTTTAAAATACCAGAACGCGCTTAAATCGGTAGACGGCAACATAGGTAAGTTTCAACGCAATGTAGGTAACTATTCATCTGCTTGGAACGGTCTGGGAAATTCATTGAACCAACTGACACGTGAGGCTCCAGCATTTGCAAATTCAGTTCAAACTGGATTCTTGGCCATATCGAACAACCTTCCGATACTTGTCGATGAAATAAACAGGTTGAACGTGGCCAATAAACAGCTTATAGCGCAAGGCAAGCCAGTTACCAGCGTCCTGAGCCAAATAGGCTCGGCGCTTTTCTCTTGGCAGACCGCTCTATCATTGGGCGTTACATTGCTTACCATTTACGGTAAAGAAATCGTCGAATGGGTTCAGGGTCTGTTCAAGGCCGATGACGAAATACAGAAAATCATCATTTCTACCGAAAGGCTCAACGAAATACAAGATAGGGCATCTAAAAGCATGGCCAATGAGGTCGCGCAATTGGATATATTGGGCAAAGCTTTGACCTCGCACAACGTCACACAGGAAGAACGTTTAGAGGCGCTTGAAAAATTACAAGCCCTTTACCCCGGATATTTTGACGACCTAAATTTGGAAGAGTCCAGTTATTTAGCAATTTCCTCGGCAATAAAAGCCGCTACGGACGATTTATTGAGGCAAGCGGTGGCCAAGGCCATTGTAACGGAATTGGAGGGCGTAGAGGCCAAGAGACTGAAAACGTTGATAGATACCGAAAGGAAACTTAAGGATTTAAGAGCTAGGCAAGCGGAAACCAACGGGGAATTGGAAATAGCCAAGCAGCAATTCGAGACATTGAATAAATTCGCCGAAAACAATAGCGAGGAAATTGCCAATAACACGAGCCTACAGGCCAAAGCGGGCAATGAAGCCCTTAAATTGGCCCAACAGATGACCAGATTGACGGGTGAGCAAAAAACAAATACAGAGGCCGTAAATGAAGCCGTTTCTGAGCGTGAAAGGGCCAACAGGGAGGCCCAAAGGGAAATATCACTGTTAACCGGACTGACCAGCTTTCAAGATGTATTCAACCAAATATTGGATGATACGATCAAGAAAACGAATGAAGCAACGGGGGCGAGAAAAGCGGATGCCGAAGCCATTGAGGTTACCATTGAGCAGATGAAAGAACTTGTGAATGTGTCTAAAGAGCACCCTGTTTCATTTCAGATAGAGGCACCTGATCCAGGCGAAGTTACCGAAGCCCTTCAGAAAATTGTGGAAGGATTCAAACATACAACGCAGCAGGCAAAAATTTCGGCCGAAGAACAAAAAGAGATATTTTCCCAATTGTTCAGTACGTTCGGCAGGATGTACGGGATTGACCTAAGAGCCTTCACACAGCTTTTTGACGACAAGAAGCTTACGGCGGCAGATTATGCGGAGGCGGCGGCAGAGTTTTCGAGGTTCGTACTAAACGTCACAACAGCTAATTACGAGGCCGAACTTCAGGCGAACCGCGATAGGTTACAAGCTGTTTTGGATGATGAAAACGCATCAAAGGAACAAAAAGAGGTCGCTAGGGCCAAAGCCGATAAAAGGGAACGTGACATTAGGACCAGACAAGCCAAGGCTGAAAGAACCAACGCCATCATACAGATAGGCATAGATACGGCTTTGGCGGTCATAAAGGCCACGGCGCAAACCGGTATATTGGCACCTGCATTCATACCCACTATTATAGCTTTAGGGGCCGCGCAGGCCGCGTTTGTGGCGGCACAACCGTTGCCTAGATTTGCACGTGGCACGGACAGCGCCCCCGAAGGTTTGGCCATAACGCAAGAGGAAAGACCAGAGGTGATCACCGATAAGTACGGACGTATAAAATCAATGGGAAGCTACAAAGGCCCACAATTGACATATCTTGAAAAAGGAGATAAAGTATTTGAGTCTCGCGACCAGTTCTATAAGGAAAACGTAACAAGTGCCTCTATCATGCAGACAATGGCCAGTCAAATGATGAGCCTCGATAATAGCGGCATGGACAACGTTTTAAGCAAACATCTTTCGAACATGAAAAATGATGTCCAACAAGGGGTGAAAGATGGTCTTAAAAGCTTTAGGACAAATATTAAAATAGAAAATAAAATTGACTTGGCTCACGAATCTTGGTTAGCTGGCAAAGGTTATAGATAATGGCATACGCAAAGGGAAAATACGGGGACGTAAGATTTAGACTGTATTCTGATGAAAAGGGAATACAGGATATTGAAGACCCTATAAATTGGGACGAATCCGACAGGGAGTACACTAGGAACAAAGATTTTCAAGGTATTTTTGGGAAATTTTCCAATAACCTACAGTTTGTCAAACGTGGCTATGATTATTTGACCGACCTTAAGAATTCCTTTGGTGTAAATCCAGATGTAAGGTTAACGAAGGAAGTGAAAGACCCCAAAGACCCTAACGAAACATGGACTTTGGTCGAAGAGGGCTTCCCAAATTTGACCAGTTTAAATTGGAATGAGGAAAACAGGGTGGCGAAAGTTAAATTTGATGAAGAGGGGTTTTGGCTAAGGATCTTCAACCGCCGAAATGAAAAGCACGACCTAACAGCCACTTCAGACCCAGACGGCAATAATATAGGAAATCTTTCCACACGGACTTTAAACGCTCACGGCAGAAACATATTTTTGCGCTCGGAGCTTAGAATAAATCCAGTTTACCAGAAGTCGTTTGATGTCAACATGAAAACCTTTGGGGGCTCGGGTGTCAGGACCGCAAACAAGGCATTACCGTTCAAGATCAAGACAAGTTCAGACCAAGAAAACATCAATTCCGCAATTGATTCGGGCCAAGAGGGCTACTCCAATAACCAAAACGGTACGGGCCTATCTGAATTCTATCTAATATCGGACAGGAACAAAAAGAACGTCCGTATAGAAATGAGTTTCAGCTTTACATTGAACAGTGTGAACGCCGATGATACAAGGGACGAATTTTTAAATTTTTTCTTCAGAAAATATACAGGCGGCGAAGACCTTACTTTAGGGGGTTCAACAACATTGTTGCAAGTACCCGATCCGCAGGACGAAGTGGGTAAAAGATACACTGTGAACCATTCCGTTACGACCGATATAAATATAGGTGATAGTTTCGCTTTCATAGGGCAGACGAGTTGCAGGAGACGTAGTGCGTTTCATGATTTTTCCTTGGATTGTAACTTAACGGATTTGGAGGGTTATATCATAGTACGTGAAGACAGCGAAATTGCGCCGTCCACGCACCAAGTATTGTTGCCCCATGAAAAATTTGAACGTTTGACAAGAATATTGACGGGAAAGGCAAACGCATTTTATAGTGATTATTTCGGAAGAACCGATTTAGGTTACTCGACAAATGGTTCTGGCTCCCTTATCGGCTGTGCTTCTGGCTTTATGGTAAGGGAATTTCCAGAAATAGTAAATCCTGGAACCGACGAAGAAAAAAAAATACAGTA
>WURV02064338.1:8244-21360 GCA_011762755.2 Epimenia babai | reverse complement strand
ATTCCTCCCGACATGTACACTAGTCAAAATGTCAAACCTGGATTAAACGGCCACCTGTCTTAATGGCCACTTTTTCGCGATGCCCGTGGGTGGCCGCTTAATAGAGGCTTGACTGTACTTATATACTGTCGTGGTCGCTGATATATAAAATAGAGCGATCATATATCTGATAGAATGACTACCGTATTCTCCGATGGGACGACCCTTGTAGTCGACAGTTTCGCAGTAATCAACATCAAGACTTATCTTAGTCATGTCAACGCGACATGAACTCATGGCAGGTACAGTTCGCCGACAGTCGACCTGTGTGTGACAACTCGCAATGCTAATAATAAATAGGTAAGTAGAAAAATGTGGGTGCTAAATTGCAATTACGAATTCCATAAGTATCGAGATGAAGAATAAAAAGAAATTTCTATCATTATATTGCTGTAAGGAATGCAATATCACAGTTCCACCTGAAAGATAATAGGTACAAACATTAAAAAATGGTAATTTACGATCTTAACAGAAATTCTGCCTTTCTTGACATGTTTGGTATTACGAAAAAAAAAATGTTACAAATCTTAGGTTAACTATTGAACATACACTGTGTACAAAATTAATCAAAATTAAATGTTTTGAAACTCATATAATGCATTAAGAAAGATAGAGACTTCGATAAAAAATATGAATACTCCAGAAAAATCAAATGACAGAAAATAGATTTAGATGGTCCAGATGCGCATAGTTAATGTAATTATGGCAAGCCTATATTACACAAGACAAGAATAGTGGGCCATTTAACAAAACAAGAGGCCCAAGACGCTTACCTGAAAAAAAAGAGAGAGAAAAGAGGGAAGAAAAGAGAGAAAAAAGAGAGAAAAAAAGGGAGGAAGAGAGAAAAGAAGGAAAAAAGAGAGAGGAGATAAAAAGAGGCCAAAGAGACCCGACAGTACCCACTACGACACTAAACAGAAGGCCAAAGAGGCCCGACAATACCCATTACAATACTTGAACAGGACAAGAGGCCAAAGAGACCCGACAATACCCATTCCAATACTTAAACAGGACGAGCGGCCGAAGAGACCCAAAAATACTTACTATGACACTAAAACAAGACATGAGGCCACAAGGACCTGACAATACTCGTTATGATACTGAAACAAAACAGGAAGCCAAAGAGACCCATTATTACAAGACAAGAGGCCAGAGACTCGACAATACTCATTGCGATACTCTGCCAAATGGCAGACCCCTGCAATAAGCTGTATTCGAGACTTTTTGAAATTTTTTAAGAAAAAATATGAACATTGGCAGAAGTTACTTCCCCTAGCTGCAATGAGAATACCATGAACAAATCTAGAAGAGACCAACCCAAGGACAGTATTTGCTAAATAGCAGACCTCTGCGATAAGCGGGTCTTGAGAAAAATATTTTTTAAGAAAAAATATGAACATCGGCAGAAGTAGCTCTCAATGTGTGATACTAAACCAAGTGGGCTGCAAAAAAATATATAAATATATATAAAAATAAAATGCTTTCGCCATAAAGTCGGTGTTTTAATTTACTTTCTTGGTTACAGACAGTTCTTAGTGCGATCACTGACATTTTATTTCAACTCTCGGATGTAATTACTTTTCCATCTTATTAAAATCTGCTAGACGCGGTTAAATAGACCGACAATAAGCCGATATTACTCAAGCTGAATTGCCAATTGCAATAAAACAAGACAATGGCAACCTGGTTGGAAACTTTGTTTAGTTTTATCAAGGGTCAAGTGTCAATTCATTCCGAACAATAATTGCGGGTATAGTTTTTGTATAAAACTGAATTCTTCTGAAATCAATTAATATTAATAAGTTTTTGAAAACATCAAGATGGAACATCAGGGTAGTGGTAGTTGGCCCGACGTACCTCACGTTTAAAAGCCATCCAGTACTGCCCCAAAGTTAAAGTCTCATAATAGTAAATACCTCTATGAAAATAGTGATTACTTTTTAGTCTCTTGAAATTGATATTTTTGGCGTATGTATTGATCAAGTAAAGTAATCAATCTGGCTGTTACGAAGCTGCAGATTTACCATAAGCTCCAGATTGCAGCTGAAAGCCTCCAAGGTAAAAAAATACGTAATGTCTAATGTCCATTTTGGCCATTGCTGTAGGCAACAGGGCAGCTACTACACTAAGTAGTTCAGGTATATGTGTATGTGTATATATGTGTATGTGTATGTATGTAACGATAGGCCGATTCTCCAGTTCAGGTATAAGGTGCAGTTTATCGTCACGTTTTGTGTAGAGGAATATGTCAACATAGCTAAAAATAGCAGCAAATTCGAGTAATGAGTTAATTCCTGTGTGTATCAATATGTAATTGTACATTATTACGCATTGAGGGTATCTGTGACAACCAGTGGATAAACCGTGTACTACACGCACGTTCCAATAGATCTCGGAAAATTCAATAGTGGTTAATCATAAATTATCATAATTTAACTGCATTTTGGAACACACTAATATACCTGCATTCTGGGGAATGGCGTGGCACCTCCCCGAATTCTGGGTGTTATAGCATTGGATGGCTTGTGCGTGAAGTAATAGCGTCCAGCGATTGGGCATGGAACTGCTGTTGGCGGATTCACTGCAATAATTATACTTTATTAAATATAACATGAAACTGACATGCTAACATTAACTGTATAAAAGAATTTGTTGTGTAAATCTGGCTACAACTGCTGGTAATGCCCGATTTAGCAGTAGCATCTTCAGGATTTAATCGCAGAGGAGGGAGATATTGTAATTAATGAATGTTAGTCGACTGGAGTCCCAAATAGTACCATAATGTACTGCGAAGTCCATGAGCCGCAAGCCCGTGACATTTCACCCTTTATCAAAGGGGCGCTACTCTCTGTCAACTCTACCGTATTACAACTGCTGCGTCAGAATGATAGCGAATATTACAAAACTGTCACAATTTTAGTAAGTAAACAGTTGAAGAGTAGTTTTTGCACAGTTTTTGTGACAGCAATTTTGTCTGTCGCCGTATGAGAATGAAGACAGAAAAAAGCCACAAGAATGCAAATTACTGTCAAATATCCAACGCAATAATAAGAGGGACATTTATTAAAGTCTTTATTCTGACAAACAGGTAGCAGCTTACTACTAGCACAGTTCAGGTAATTTCTCCAGGCATTAGAGCAAATTTCTGGCCGTAATTTTGAGAGTGGCCGTACCAATGACAGCCACATGGCTCGCTGGTATTCAAGCCAGGTAAAGCTGACACAGCCATTCAGTTGAGGAAGAAAAATAAATTGTGATTGTCTGTTACCTTATCAAGCACGAATGACCCGTTACTAACATCAAAACAACTTTCCAAAAGCACATGCAAATGAATATGAATAAAGACTATGTCTGAAGGAATAAAGCAGCGCACCGCCAACTTTTTGTATCAGGTTCCAGGAAGGTAAAATAGATTTACAGTACAAGTTGCCAGACAGTAACAGTAATGAAGATACCTAAATAAAATATAGATTCTATATCTATAACATGGATCAGCTGAATTACTTACACACAAGCACATTGTACTTCCACTTGGTCCTTGTTCTATCTCTAGTAAATGACACCCAGCTACAGGTGGACTTGAAGTCAGTAGGAACAAAATTCTTACCCATTCGGAATGGCTTTCCTGTAATAAGATAACACCAATGGTGAATGTATTTATCTTAATCATCCATGTTAATCTTAACAGCGTAGTATGAATGAGTGTTGTCTCAACGGCAAAAAATTCATGTTTACATACCCTGACCCTGATAGCATGAATGCTATTGTAATCATTCATTTCAGTATATTTTCACTGCTCTACTGTTTGGACTTCTTTGTATATTCATACACACTGTACGCTGCAGAACATCACCATAGTTCAACATTCATTTCAACTTTTCACATTTAGGTCTTATTTCAATAAACTTATTCACTTAGCATTGTACCAAGATTACCAATGGTCATGTAGCAAGACTCTGGTATCTATAAAACTGTATGACAATTTACGACATGTTTTGGCACAAATTGCGAGTTTGTTAACCAACAGTATGGAGTTTTGCCATTAATTAGCTGGAATAAGTATATGAACTCTGTGTCCAGTCCCCTGATCTCTTCCGTTGCGTCTAACATTAACTGTGCAGTTCTGCTTTGTTCAAACCATATCACCGGCTCGCTATTTGGAGTGTAAATATTTAGTATTTAATTAAGTTATTGTAAGCAAAGGTGTTAAGTTTAACTGATAATATCTTAGAAGATCCTGATAATTATCTAACATTTTAGAAGATAAAAGATCTTACTCCCACTCATCGTAAATTAATGTAAGATAAAGTGTTACATCTTAACAATAATAATAATATTCAAGACAATAAAATATGTTACCCCCCACTTATCGTAAATTAATGTAAGCCAAATTGTTAAGTCCTAACATTAATAATAATATCCAAGATAATAAAATATGTGACCCCCCCACTCAATGTATATTAATATAAGCTAAAGTGTAAAGTCTTAAATAATACATTCATAGAAGATAAAAGATCTAACATCCACATGTCACCAATTCCAAAATTCTATATTTTCATGTTGACGTATTTTACAGAGAAGACTAACAACGACACAATGTATTTTAATGTGACCACTCACCGATTCGAAAGCGAACGATGCTGTGATGTCTCGGCATCAAATCGAAGCAGACATAATCAACTTCGCTGAAATCAACATAACCAAATATAGGAGAAATAATCTAGAAAATAATCCAGAACATCAGTGTATTCACTTGATGACTGACTATTTGATGGCATTACCAGCCAAACTGATGTACTCTGTATCAAAAGATCGCTTAATTTGAGAAAAATTACAGAATCCATTACGTGAAAATATAAACCGATTTAACCTAAATGTTATATAATAAAACATACGCACTATCTCATGCAGTTCACCAGAAATGAACAGAGTTGAACAGCATATGGTATTTAAGTATTAATTCATTTCTCAATCGAGTCTCATCCACTTTATTGAGTCTTGAAGTTATACCTTTATCAAATATACTCTAATATGAAAATCTACTATAGAGTACGAATAGTCGCTGTAAATAATTCTTACAGTGATTCCAAAGACTTAACACTTCAGCTTATTAACTAACAATCTAGAACAACACACATTCAGCAATAGCAATGGATTTTATTAATGGAATACTTACAATGAATAGTCATCTAAACTACATGATATCTATGCAATTAGACCAAATTCTACTTTGGTGTAAATGTATGAATCGACAATAGTCTTTAAGGTGACTGGGAGGATCTCTAGAAACTTCCGCAAATATGACAAAATTATTAACCACTTGAATTTGTTTGTCCAAACTAGTTTACCACATATATTATTCCAGAAAATGGCGCATTATTGAGAAATGGTATGTATGTATATATGTATGTATTTATAGGCTGATTATTGAAGTAATAGTTACATGGGCCATCCTTGGCCCTATATAAAACTAGCCTATTAATGCTGTTAACACGACAATTAGATTAGATTAGATTGGGGGGAAAACACCTAGTGTGAAAAATCTACTGAGTCTGGGAAGACAATAAACCTCTACCACTTATGCCACTTGTTCCAAACGTCTAGATACGGGTTGTATATGTCGCGAGTCTCTGCTAAGTCTATGAAAAGTTAATGGTTATTTACAATGAGATGATGACATAGGGGAGGTAAGCGACATAGACACTATCCATAGAGCGTCTTAAGCACAGCAAACGTCAGCGGGGAAAAAGCCCTAACAGAACCACACAGCAAGGGCTACCCAGACCTCCATGGGCAATGGGGGTTAAGGCGTTTAAGTCAGAAAATGCCTCAGGTGGCATACTGGTTGGGGTGGAAACTGAACCAGGGACCCCTGGATTCAAAGTCAAATGCGCGAACTACGCTAGCTGCCCCCAACTGAGATATATTTGGTAAATTTTTTTTGTGAACACTTAGTGCGTAAGCACTACTATGACTCAGATGTAAAACAATAAGATTCTGAACTGAATATATTTATATATAAAATTCAGTATTTTAGAATTCAGCGTTTGCTGTTCATTTCTTTCTTTATAATTTATACATAGCCAATCGCCGGTAGTCATAAGAACTAGAACTAGGAGATATGTATGTGTGCCGCTCACCACTGCCCGATGGTGACAGACGTCATCATGTAGCGGGTACCGTATGTCTGTTGGCAAGAATAATACGTCTCCCTGTACTTATACTGGTCGATTTTCTTCTTGAAGTAAATGTGCGTTTCGTTAATGTGTACATTTGTCTCGAACTGCCCCATTGTGAACCAGTCGCCCGAGATGTTCCGAGGGAGGTTACAGGCAGGGATCATGTACTTGGTCAATGGAGGAACTGTTAAATAACAATCCACATATAAAATGTATAAACCGTATAAAAATGGGGCAGATTGCAGATGGTAATCATGTACTTTGTCCATTGAGGAACTATTAAAGATGTTAATGCTAATCTTTTACTTGAGTACTCATCAAACCAACAAACACGGCTAACGACCCTTCCCAATTATGTACCAATTTACTGATAACAAGACATTATTGTTTCCCAAAAGAAACGACTTTCAAATTTTAGGCCAATAAATGAGGCCCCTTTTTTTACCCAGAGTGGTTTAGCTTGAAAATATATGTGCTTGAAAATAATATTACCCTTTAATTTTGACACATTAAAAATATGTAATAATAATGAATGGGACAACAATAGATAAGTTCGCAAAAGACAACATTTGGTGACAGAGCTGTTAATTTACAAGGGCCACTCACCTGCAGCTTATTTCACTTGTAGCTAAATATGGAACTGTTCAACGTGAAAATACATACTTGGATTGACTTTGAGCCTCAGGTAGCCGGAATACGTGCTGCTGAGTTTCCTACATTCCGTGAAGCGACTTTTGACCCAACGAAACTTGTTGTCTGTTGGTCGCTGGTCGGCTAATGTCAGCTGTAAATCAAAATGATTTAGATACAATATTGTAAAAATTTGGTACCACCACAAAAAAACACAAATGTATTAATAGTAATGCATTTTCTTATGTCTTACTAAGAAAGCAGAGATAAATCACACAACATGGCCTGGTCCCTTGTTGCGATGAACTCGGGAATATCCTAATAATATTTTCAGACATGTGAAATAAAACAGTCTAGCATGACACAACAGGGGTTGATAAAATATCACTAAACTTGCTTATTTTTCTCAGTGTGGACCTCAGCTCAATATGTTACTTATACTTGGGTTAAAGGCTAATTAAATTAGTGAATTATTTCTCAGCACAGATACATTTCTAATCCTCAGACTGATAAAATATAACTTACACTTGCGGATCAACATCTGAATCAGCTGGAGAGAAATGCACAGGAAAAAACCTTTACCCCTGATGGGACCCATCACAGGTTTTTTCCTGTGCATTTCTCTCCAGCTATTTATAGAACCACGTTGGCTATCCTAATTACCATCACATACATCTGAATCAGGCATAACATATTTCTCAAAGTAAAGTACTGACCCCAGTAAATTGAACAAGTGCCAGCAACATTTTTAAATGAACTCTCTACAATGTTGGGCCATTGTCACTTCAGTCCACCTCCTATCAGGACCAATCAATATTCAACATTCACTAAGATGGTCGGATGCTTAAGTGGATGATGTTAACAAGAAATATGATTTTAAAGTTGTAAGATTAGTTAGTAAAATGCCAGTCACCTACATTGCAACGATGTGTATATTTTAGCACCAGCGCATTGCCCCTGGTTATTTATTTCTAATTTGGTACCAACAGGAGAGGGCAAAACTAGGCCCATGTCCAATCACAAATAACTTATTTTTAGTCCAAAGTTTTAATCAATTAAAATAACATACTCCAAGTCCAGTATCCATTTTTGACATTAAAAGTGTGCTTATATACCACTTAGTCATAATTTTGTAGTAAAAAACTACTCAAAAGTCACTTGTCATTTCGGATGACACATTTAGCCATGCATGATCTGAGCAACTTTTGGTTGTTGTTTTATTTTTGTTTTAAACATATTTTTATTTCAAACATTGAAATTTGGATTGAGCTCAAGCAATCGCTCAGATCAGCATCAACATCACAAAATACACACACACTGTAAGATACAAAATGGCGATGTCATCCTTATATATAAGATTAATCCAACTATAGCGATAAGAAAAAACTATACATGATAATATGCTTCACATATTATGATTATAATATGCCCGAAAATATTTTAAACACATGTAGATTAAATACAAAATATCAATAAAGAAATTTTAAATTATATTTTCTTGTATCTTATATTATCTTGTATTTGGTTGTTTTCTTTAAAGTGGCCATAAGCCGGATAAGATTTCCAAATACATGACATAAACAGAGAGCCACCCTAACAAAAATATCAAATGGCTAGTGACTCAACATTCAACCTACTAGACAGCGGTAGCGCTCCTTGTCCTGTTTCTCCACTGTTTTGGCAAGTCCCGCGTACGTGTAGTTATCCTCACCCTTCCAGGCACCCAGACAGTGATACCGAATCTCTGTACAGTTAAAAATGGAAAATAACGTAACGCCAATTGATAGACTAGACATATTAAATATGTATGTTATAAAGTCGCAGGACTGTGTTTTTCAATGTCTAAAAATGAATAGAGCATTAGAAACAGTTTCATATAACAAGTGCGAGTTATAAACATATAGTGATCAAAGTTTCACAGTATAAACATATTTGATTACAATGCGGTTATTAATCTGTCAAATGCATTAATCAGAAGTAAAAAATAATGCCTATAATGTAATTAAAAATATATTTATATATACAGTATATATAATCTAAAATGATGAGCCTGAACAGCATATACATGTGAAGGAGTACTGGCTAAATAAAATTGTTGGCAAATGGACAGAGTACAATAAAAGATTCCAGTTTGGTTACGAGCTATTTTTGTGCTACCTGTTTCTTGTCTGGAAATATCTATGTAAGTATGTATATATGTATGTATGTATCGATAGCCCAATTCTTGCAATCAGAGGAATCATTGTTTGGGCCATGTTTGGCCCTTTACAAAACTGGCCTAAGGAATGGTCTTTGTTTAGAGGTAATTTGTAAAGAGAACATTAGCAGTTAGTTGTAGTGGTTGTGAGTTTCTTTAATTCTTCCTGTTTCGTTGAGGAATTTTTCCATCGAAGCGATTGGCATATTTTGGATGTTGTAGTTTTTAACAGGAGCAAGAAGGGTGGAAGGTCTTGCTCGTTGATACACTGAACAGGAACCATGACAAATATCTGCCAAATGGCAGAAGTCCGCAAAGAAGGGTTCTTGAGAAAAATGTTTCTCAAGTAAAAATACAAAGATCGATACAAGTTACCTCCTTAACTACCATGACAATATGATGACCATATCCAGAGGAGACCACCCGTAGGACAATATTTGCCAAGTAGCAGACCTCTGCGATAAGCGGTTCTGTGATGATTTTTTAAGGAAAAAAATACGAACATCAACAGAAGTTCCCCTAGCTGCAATGACGATACCATGAACAACACAAGGACAATATTTGCCAAATAGAAGACCACTTCGATAAGCGGTTCTTGAAAAGATTTTTTTGGAAAAAATGTTAACATTGGATGAATGGATGCACGGACAGATGACAGAAAAGCTCACTGAGTATAAGCTCAACTGAGCTAATAAAGTGCGTGGAAAGAAGGGAAAAGGTTATTTTCCATTGTCTTTATTGTTGTTTTTACAGTTTGAAATTCAGCCTTCTCTGCGCAGCGCTCAGCTCAGTGGCAAATACATAAAGGTGGCGCAATATATAAAAAAGAGGGGGCTCAAAAATGGAGGCAAAAATATTCCAAGAAAGCACGGAGTCTATATGCAATCTCAAGTATTTAATTGAGGTGTGCCTGTCGCAAACATGACATTCAATAGTAATGAGTCCTGTGTTGTTAGTATATAGTGCTTTGTTAGAAAGTAGGACAGTGGATATAGCTGTATCTGTACAATCATGTCTAAACATATTTTTAATTTAATATGAACAGCATAAGTTACATAATTAATTTGTTGAATTAGTTACATAATTCAAATTTATTATCTAAAATTAATGATAATGCATTGAAACATGCATAATGCATGTTTCAAAACATGTGAAATTTATTATCCCCCCTTCTCCTAGGCAAGGGAAGCTGCCATTTTCAATAACCCTTTCGAGGATTAATATCCTTAAAATATTACACTGAGTAATTTATTTTAAAATCTGGAAGCTCATGAAAACGACTGCACAGTCAACAAATGGCTGACATAGTGTTCAAAGATTTTACATGATACATGACGATTATTTATGTACTGTACAAAAAATGAAATGAAAATAAATTAGCGACAATCTTTTAATTTCAGGATGGCTAAATATTCACTACGGTGACAGGAGTGGTACACAAATATAACAGGAACATAATGTCAGCATCATTCTACGATATAACAGAAAAATATTAATATCACAAAGATGGAAGAAAGTGAACTTCAATGCAGGTTGATCTGGTTCTAAACCATTGTAGCCAGTGTGGCATGGCACTCAGATCTCCACTATCTCACCGTCTTACCGTCGTTAATCATGAAGAATTGAGAGGCCTAAGCGAGTGTGTGACATTGATAGGCAGTCTGTTGCCATTCAAAAGAGGCATAAATGAGCAAAGTTTCTGTCCAAACTCAGTGGTATGCATTTCGGACATTGTAATAAAAATGCTGCACTATTTCTTAGTTCCTTATTACAGCCCTGATAACATATAAAACTCAGCCTTCACTACATACACATCAGTACATTATCAGTAAGAGTGACAGATAACTTGACATACTTTCATTTCTAGATGTTGAAACGTCGGGACATTTCATGTAAGTAAAATCAACGATGTTGTTTTCGACATATGTCGTCCCTGGCAACTGGCACGCCTCTATCATACTGCTCTGGTGATCGCAGATGCCACCACCATCCCGCAACTCATACGAGAACTGGTACACGCCCTCAAATGTTCCCTTGCAGTTCACTCTTGCAATGGTCTTATCTGAAAATGTTAGCTTCACCAGACAAAGAACTACAGGCAAAGAGAAATAAATACATATCTGTGAGAAACCAGGTTTTGTCAAAAAACCAACACATGCTATACCTATATGACTAAAAATATATTTTCGCATTTATTGGTTATTTGACACAGAAAATTTAATATGACATCAAAATGGAATTTCGACTAGCTGGATATCCAAATTGAAAGTGTCACAAAAATGGAATCTAGTCATTATCCCTGAAATATATGATCACTGACTAAATTATATATAAAATAAGCAAGTCTGCCTTCAGTAGTAGTGTACTTGACTAGTCGTTAGGAAATCGTTGGTTTAGACTCCACAAAATGCAAAAAGTTTTGTGCATTTTAGCTTTGCATTTAACATCTCATTTAGGCAATAAGCTGTACATTTGAAAAAAGTCAATTATGGCCGTATTTTCTCCATACTGATATGTATTCCCATACTAGGCTGTTTGAACTATAACTACAGTCTATTTAACCATTCCCTATACTCTATACACATAACCATGCTCTATACACAAACCACACGATCATAAAAGCCAGAGAGACAAAACTGTAGGCGTCCTTTGTATATTTATGAGAAATATATAATAAACATTTATGATGTCAAATTAACAGATGTAGGTGAAAGTAAGGTCAGCAATATATTCGATATTCAATCATGTTATAGCTCAGTCTATGTAGGTGATTATTGAACCACTGCGTAATTCACGTAATTCACGGAGACAAAGCTCACTGATACCACTTCCAGCAGTTTGGGTAACAAGCTGATAATGTAATGTCAACTTACTGTACATGGTAACGAGTGAAGATGAAGTGGGAAAGGCATAACACAGATTGTCGAGCTTGTCAGGTGTGTAGTCGTAGGAACATGTACCTAGACAAATGATAAACGACCTTTACCAACTGCGAGTATCGGTCCATAGAGGTCTAAGCTGCAGTTTAAAATTAAAGAAGGTTTCGTACAGCTATCCAGCACAGATACAATCTGTGGGATGCTCAGATATCATCCTTGATATCCATGTTCTACCCACTGTAGAGAGCAGCGTAGTACTATAAGGGGATACAAAACAATTTGCTTAAGATATTGACAGAGATATGATACAGCAACCATTCAAAGCCAAGTGTCATAACCACCTGACAATTCATAATAATAATAGTAATGATAATAATAATAGTAATGATAATAATAATATCAATTTATAAAGCGCATAAATAGGTGATGACACCGTCTAGTGACGCTAAACATAAAATCACAATGACAATAACCAGTTGATGACAAATACCGTATAAAGAACATTAATTATGAGGGAGAACTACATGATAATTGAAAAAGGTACGTTTTGAGTTTGGACTTGAAATTCTTAAAAGAGTGCATAGATGGATATCATATCAGTGGGCAGATTATTTAAAAAGGGGGGCAGCGAACGAGAAAGATGTCACCGAAATGAGCATGCTTAGTTTTAGGGATAACAAGAGTGGTGGATGATAAGGATTGGGTGGGTTTAACAAGTTTGTAAATGATGGTGGCATTCTGCAGGTAAAGCGGGGATTGGCCATAGATATATTTGTGCGTAAGAAGGCAGATTTTGAACATAATACAAAACCTTACAGGTAATCAGTGGAGGCTGATAGGTATTGGGGAAATGTGCTGATGGTAGGATGTATTGGCAATGACTCGGGCTGCTGATTTTTGAAATTTTTGAAAGCAAGTGATTCCATAGGATAGAAGATTGAAGAGAAGGGAATTAGAGTTATCAAGGCGAGAGGTAATGAAGGGGTGGATAAGAGTTTCAGATGACTTAAGGGTGAGATATTTAGAGTCGGACATGATATTCCTGGGGTATTAGTAACCAGACTTTGATATTTGGGAAATTTTACTGTGGAACGTGACACTGGAATCAAAAATCGCACCGAGATTTCTGACCGAGTGAGATGGACAGATGGTAGTACCCTTGAAGTTAAGTGAGGTGTTAGGAACAGGCCAA
>WURV02064227.1:0-21366 GCA_011762755.2 Epimenia babai | reverse complement strand
AACTTTTTCCAAGCCCAGAATTACATAATACATTGCTAATCTTATATCTCTGTCCGGAACCTCTATCGTTTTATTAGCTTCAAGTAATTTAATCGCTTTTTTAAAATCTTTTTCATTTTCATAAAGTTTTAACAATTCGACTAATGAATAATCATCTGCCGGATACAAACTTCGCATTTGTTCAAGAAAACTTTCGGCCTTAGGCTCCTGCTTTAAAGATATCATATCTTCCGATAAACTTTTTAGAACATTATACCGGTCATCCGGGCTAAGATCAGCCCGAAGAATCAAATCTTTGTGAACATGAATTGCTTTTTTAGCAGCACCTTCTTCCCTTAGGATATTGCCAAGCTTTATATACGCATCAACATTATTGCTACCTTTACGAATCGCCTCCTTCAAATATTCGATTGCTTTACGCTTCTTTATCCTCAGTCAATGTCGGTTGCTGCCTCGACCATTGGCACAATTCGTCAGGATTTGTACAACTCGTCAGTCTACTCTAAATTGAACTTGACAATGACTAGTAATGTAATAAGGTTACCTATCGATACTTATCTATAACATGTCTATTATCATAATTATACAGAATGATATCACAATGCCGCGATATGATGACAATTTGCATACTCTACATATGGCAACATGGAATCGTATTATGGATACAATGCTGAAACATGTGAACAGCAATTGATTCGACGAATTTCATACAGCGAACACCAGCGATGCTCGCATGATGCAGATGTAGAACTATATACTGAAATAGAATGATCTAATGCATGTACCAACTATTCAAGAAACTCAATTGGCACTACAGCCTTGCAGTATGCAGAGTGATATTGTTAACTGATCGCATCGTAATAAACGGGGAATATTCTAGAAACATACGACGCATGGTAATAAACGGGGAATATTATAGAAACATACGACGCATGGTAATAAACGGGGAATATTTTTAAAACGTACAGCGAATACACAGGAAGAAATCCACACTACCGAAAAACAGACCCGAACTGCAAACACCGCAAACAGACTAACCGAAATAATTGTTGTCTAAAATAGTAAATACGGATTTATCCATAGATTATGTTGGAAACACATCAATTTTGATAGTATCAAATAGTAACAGTTCAATTAAAAATTGATTTTTCTAACAAAAACATTACAGTATACAGTACAATATGACAATGAAGAAATATTGGTATGTGTCTTGAAGATATCGTATGTGTCTTTAATTATATAAATTATAAGTGAACTGCGTGTAAAAAAAACTTTATATACTATATTCAACCATGTTAGTGGAACAACAGTATTGATTTTTTAGCAGGTCAGAGTACTGTACTTGGAGCACCTGCACAGTTTACACACAGTCCATGAACCAAGCCAAAAGTTAATCACTGAAATAAGAATTTTGATCGATAATGCTGGTTAGTTAGTGACTGACACACAGAGAGCGGCCGTTCGTTTCATACGTTAGAACTCGACGACATTGGATCATCTACGGACGTGAACGAGTCGGAACTACAGCTGGAACACGTAGCGCACACGTGCGTCGTGTTGTCGTTGATTTCGTATGGTTTTTCGTCGGTGATTTTGGCGAGGGATGGGGTGAAAGACACATCGGCGTTACCGAAACGTGGCTCATTCGCCGCGGACTTGGGCGAGATGTACGTGGATGTTGCGTACGCTTTGTTGTTGTTGTTGTTATTGTTGTTGTTGTTAGCGTTAGTCGAGAGAACGCGGTGATTTGGTAGCGAGGTTGACAGCGAGTGGGGCAGGGCGTCCGACAGTAGTTTATCGTCGTCGAAGTTATCGAAGCAGAGACGCTGTATCGGGCCGTTGATGAAGATATCGCTTTTAGATTTGAGCACAGCCGGCGTGAGTCTGTACCCGCTGGCGGGTGTCGCCAGTTTATGCACGCTGCTGCCCCGCAATGACTCGATGTGGAGACGTTCGGCTGCCTTCCGCAGGAGCACCGGCGATGACGGCAGTGAGCGCGACACGCGAGTTCGACCGGACGAATGAGTCGAGCCAACGAGCGAATCAGGCGTTATCGGCGTACACGGCGGGGTGAACGGGTAGGACGGCGACGGGAGGTCGTACGTCAGACAGTTGGGGTCGCGCGGCGTACCGAGCTGCTTGCGGCCGTCTTGGTACTTGCTGATGGACGCGAACGGGTTGGTTTTTGTCGGCGAGTAGAACGGATCGGTCTCGCTCATCGCCTGGCCGATGTAACGTGGCGTGATCGGGGGGAACTCATCGTCGTAGCCGCCAACGCCGCCCGAATGATGCAGCGATTCGTCAGCCTCCACGATGTTGTCGGCTGAACGCGACCGCTTGTGTTTCTTCGCTTCTGAGCAGAAAGTATGGTGTACGGTACAGGATACAGTACATGATACGGTACATGATACGGTACATGATACGGTACATGATACGGTACATGATACGGTACATGATACGATCTTCAGTCTTCCCCCATCTATACAAGCTATTACAGGTTTCTCTCCCTTCAAGTCCACTATCAAAATCTACCTTTTCCAAAAAGCATTCAGCGATACCACGTGGTTTTAGGATGATTTTAGTCTACTATACGATGTATAACGAGTTTTTCTCTCAAGTTAACTGTCAAAGCCTACCTTCTCTGCAAAGCATTCGGTGATACCATTTAGTTCTATATTGATCTTAGTCTACTGTGCGTGTCTAAGTATATTTAGGTGATTATATCTTCTATGTAGAATAGATTAATTATAAGTTTCACTGCTTCCTGCTTCGTGCAAATTATGATACGTTTTACTTGTTACATATCATTACAGCTTCTATTTATTTTTTGTGTATACCATGTTGTACTACCATTGTAAAGTGTTGCTGATAACTAGTTAAAGAGGGGGCACCGAAATAAATTATTGAAAACAACATGGAGTAACTTAATGAGATTCCAACATCTGCCGATAATTACCTTTATTATGATTCCCTTTTTTCGATATTTGTTCTACCTTCCACTGTAGTATTCGACATTGTTATCTATTTCACGCTCACTGTATATGTCCATAATTGTATGTAACATTGATCTCTATCACCCGTATACTGTTAGATGTTAATTTTATATAATTTGAATAATTACATTATAGTCTTCGACCATTAGGCTATTGTTTCATGTAAAGTGTGTTTGACAGCTGAGCTAAAAAGTACACTTTAATCAAATAAATTGCATTTCATTTCATTTACTGTTGAGCCTGATGATCATTGCATTTGGACAATTTGTTCACACTTGAGTAATACAGTTAACTCTTTGCACCTGATAAAGTACACTTGATATACGAAAGCTTGTGTTAATCCTTATATAGTTAGTCAACAAGGTGTTACTTTTGTATTTTCGTATTTACGACATGGCTAACACGGCAACCCACACCTCTATGTTTACTTATGTATGTCATTGTTGGATTATTCTGGGAATATTTCCGTTAATAACGCAATTCTTTAGGCAGATAGACGCACGCGATGTTGAGTCTTAAGTTGTGGGACAGTATCAGTCAGAAAGTAGGGTGACAGTTTAGAAATCATTATAATAACATACGAAGGTCGTACTTTACAACGGTAATAGAATAAAATGCAAGGTGCGTATACGTTCAGTGTATGGAATTTTGATCGTTAAACATAAAATTCATTGTCGTCAGATAATTTTTGAAACATTCGCAAAAATACGCCTATTGGCATTCCCACTAAAGTTAGATGGCGAAATATAAAATCGCTTTTTTGCTGACAGACGGGTGGGAATATTCTATGAATGCGCGACATAATCAACGTTGTAAAGTTCCATTTTGCTGACACACGTGTGCAAATATACAATGAACGCGCAACATATTAAATGCTGTAGAAACGGTACATTAAAACTGCATGATATTGTGTATAATTTGGAGGGTAGCGTACTTGTACACCCGTGGGTATGCTCTTGCCGGTAAGTTTAACTTAACTATGAATGTATAAAGAGCCACTAAAATGACCTGC
This sequence comes from Epimenia babai, assembly GCA_011762755.2. Lineage (NCBI taxonomy): Eukaryota > Metazoa > Mollusca > Solenogastres > Cavibelonia > Epimeniidae > Epimenia > Epimenia babai. The sequence goes on along the minus strand of WURV02064227.1, from coordinate 17,361 downwards.
CTGCGCAATCTTAGAAAGTTGACTCGGAGTAATAATAATTAACACTATAAAAATTTACACCACTGACCTAATTCTACTGACCTATATATTGTAAATCGTTGAAATTTCACCTTTTGCGATATAATTATTTTATTTAATAATAAAAAGTGGGGAAATTTCAAAATTACAAATCCAGCCGGGAATTTTAACAATGTATTATATGCCTATTCGATATCATAAAACTGAATATTATAGCTAATAATGAAATAAAATGAAATGAAATGAAATTTTATTGATTTATAGTACCCTTTTAATACATGGCTATCAAAGACAATTCACAAATTTATGGTTGCTATGATTAACTAGAAACACAAGGAATCACGTTTTATTTATCGTAACAATCAGCTGAATGTAAAAATCATCGCAAATATTATTTTATTCGTCTCTATTAAGATAATTAAAGGTATTAGGACCCTAGTTTTGTTTATAAGAACCGAAATAATATAACAACAATTTTGTTAGAAAGTAGAAATTAGGCTCTGGTTTAACACGCACGAAAATTTATTTCTGACGGGCATATCTGGAGATAACAGAGAGGGACGTTAACTTATTGCGAGAATAAAGTAAGCAGAGTGGCATGTATACCTATCGCATCAAATCACCCAGCTCAAACGCAACCAATATTACGCATTTACTCTATACGATATAACTACACGATCGATATTTACTATGATAATAAACGCATAAAATGTACGTAATATACGGAAATATTTTTTTATGAATGGATATTTTTAAAGCGTAATATTTGGACGAAAGTACGTTGATAAAAAGTGACAACTAAAAGTGTTACGACGAGTAAATGTAAGTATACTGAGGAGTTACTGATGCGTACTTATCTCCCTTTGTCCATTTCAGATGGTCTCGACGTGCGTAAGCAAGTTTCAAGACAACGGACAAACCGTGCCAATAGGCTGCGGCGACAACATGAACCCGGTACCTCATGACAATAAGTATATGAACATGAACGCGAACAAATACATCCCGATGCGCCATACGGGCAGGGAGGATCTCGGTACGAACCCATCGGCAACCGACAATCCCGCGCCGTACTTCGACCATTATCTTAACCTCCAGGACATTTGCCAGACGAACAACTACCGCCAGCCGCGCTACTATATGGGACATTACCAGAGTGAAGCATTCAGTGCTTCCCACGATCTCCGTATGCACGGCTTCCAGACAGGAATGCGCCCTACGTCGTACTACCCTGACATCCGCTGCCGAGACGGTCTGGATGACATGAGAAGCGCGTTCCCACATAATGGAGGCGATGCTATGAATCCCTGCCCTCAGTCGTTCGGGCTAGGGGCACCGGCAGACAGTGCGGCAACCTACTCCTGGATGGCCATAGTCGGTAAGTTCACGAGGGATTGTATTTTAAATATCTTTCTGATTAGTCAAAGAAGGAATCTTCTTTCAAAGTACATTCGCCAACCACAAGCACTTGTTTCTTGGTTTAGCAGAAAATGAAAAATTCACGCTGATCCATGAACTAGTTTTTCTAATACACGTGGAATAAGATAATGTAGCAGGACGGACGTTAAGATTGTAAAATTCAGTCGAATTGGATCTATGAATTAAATTTGGTCAACACGGAGAAGGTAAAAACCATTTGCAATAAGACCCTCACAACTCAAGCTCTATCTACAATAGCCAAATTCCCTGATTTTCTTAAGACTAAAAAAGCAGTGTTAAGGCGATTATTGATGTGCGACTTTGCCAAATTTTCTGCGCAAAATTTTATTGAAATAACGTTGTATTATGTACCGTACCTGGGTCGTCCAATACAGTATTGATTCGGTAATATTTACTTACCGGCTACAATCGTAAATATTTAGTTCCAATTAAAAGAAAAATACATCTATTATTTAGACAAAATCATTAATAATTTATCATGGTACGTGATTGATTCGTTATGGTGAATTGTCGAGTATCCATTTTTATTTCGCGCCATGTAGGCCTATGTTCTGTTATATGATGGAATTGTGTCATTCGGACCAATCGAACAGAGGATCCCCCAACGTCAGGCGATAATGCCAGACTGACCAAAGCGTGTGTTTAATCATGTATAAGACTGGAGATTGTGGAATCATATTTAGTGCTAATTTGACGACATCGGCTGGTTATTTTATATTCGCATCATGCACATTCATAATTTTTATGACCTTCCGTAAAAATCTATAATTATGAAAGCAAAACTTCCGACTTTCCTTATCGCATTTCCGCGGCAGTGGCAGAGAGTCTGAACGTATTTTTTCCGATCTTGTTGTTACTAGCAAGCGACACAGTTCGTTATCAATGTTGGCCTCTAGGTCACTTGGTCAGTGGTTTCCTTCCACATTCACCCAGATTCATGCAATAGCGAAATTTCTCAATTTGTGAATTTAAGTAAAGCACGAGCGATGATTCATAGACATGTACACAAGAAGTCGACTGAAAACTTACTTGTTGTTGGACGGCGAGTGTTCCACGTATTGCATGCGAGACATTCTGACCGAGAAACTAAACTAATTCCGTACGACCTTCGTTTGGATTCTCACAATCATACGTGCCTCCTGATGGTGATGGTTAAAGAACCACGTCATAATATTACTAGTAAACTGCAGAGTACCGATAATAATCATCGTAATTGTTACTTACAGTGAATAATTAAAGGAATTAAATCTACGGAGAAATTAGATTAATTCAGTCGTATTGAACAAAGTCTAAAACTGCACAATATCGCGTGTTTCGACTCATACAATACTATCTCGATCACGCCCTAACAACTCCTTAATATACATTGTACTATTTATATATTTAACTAATATCAACACTACACTCACCTTTGCTTCTCTGCGAGACATCTGCGCGTTGCTCCGTTCACGCTGAAGCGCTATATATGAAGGTTTGCCGAAAAGTCATTTTTGAATCAGCAGAAACTTGAACGACTTGGCCAGAGACTTTATAGGATTTCTGTCGGGTTTTATTTCCTTAATCCTTTGTACGAGCGATGTGAGCTAAACGTAAAATAAGGCATTAAATACGCCTTCTGGGCCTTGACGAATTTTATACCCTCGTTGAATAAAATGGTGCGACATATAAACAAGTATTGGCAGTAAATAATTTGCGTCTATGAGACAGGGGGTAATGCTGGTGTCATTAATACTGTACTTAAACAGTATGGCGCGCATAAAAGCGGTGTGTTCCAGAAAACGAAAAGATGTGTGCTTTTACGAGCGGTGAGGTTTCTCGAATGTTTTACGCCGAGTTAATGTGTAATAAAGAAGCGGGTAGCTAGGGTACAACCCTGGGGCACTCCACGGTTCGCTGCGAGGCCGAATTGCGATTTATTAATTAGGGCCAATAAGGTAGTTGGCAGTACCGCCGCGTCCTCGTCCGTGGCAGGTTTATAGACCACCGATTAATGTAACGGCAAGAGTTATCTAAAACGGTCCCTCGTTGCGCTCTAGCTGACGACTGTGGCATAAATTCGTGTAGAGGAGATTAAATAGAATAAGATATTGCGGTCCAACCTTGCCGATAAATCCTTAATGTTGTATTAAGACAAAACATTCAAACCATTATGGAATCAATACATAACACTACGAATACCTCCACATCCTGATGAACGGTGGCCGATGGAATGGTCATGATGTAATATTTTTGGGGGAAACATACAAAATATGAAACTATTATCGATTGTTAAATGATGCAACATTCTGCCTTTATCGCGTCACCCCTACACGTTGCAAAAAAAACATTAATTTTCTTCGAAATAAATTTGAAGCCGTTTGTTATATTATAGAAATTAAATATGAAATAAATGTAAATACACTTTCTTCTCAGCCGAGGTGTCAAACACCTTTTAATGATATCATCAATCATCGATGTACTTATAGGCCCTCATTATGTACAGTTGTCTAAGTGTATAGCAAACATATGCATGGCAACGTTAGGTTAGTCGATTGATAGAAAGAGAGAGAAATATTGACAAGAGATGTTGTTGACAAATATACACGGAATAGATATAATTACCATAAAAGTATCATGAAATGCACAGTCTTTAAGAAAATCAACTAGATCTGAAGATTAACGGCTGTTCACCTAGAGGCTGTTCACACAGAGAGGTAGTGGATCATTGGAATTTGTACTCCATATCCACGGTCTTCAAAATTTTCGACTGTTTGTGGACGTAGGACATTTTTGACTGGCTGAGTTAGATCGACACGCGTTCAGAAAATGAATGTAAGGATTTTTTAAGAGAACGGGGAACAAAGCCGCCAACATACCCTTGATAAGTCCGAAATTCATCGCTATATTCATTATGAAATCATTTACGATTACTAAATAACAATGTTTTTTCAAACAACACTTCGATGAATTTCCAGTACTCACAGGAAGATGCGGTACTAAGGAAAATGATGATATTAATCATTCTGTTGATTTTTTGGCAAATATATTCGACGCGGTTAATACAGATTTGTTGCTCTTAGGTCATGATTTCCCATTGATCATGAGGTACCTAATGATCTCGACCTATATGGACCTATTTCCCTGCCTTATTAACAACCTAAATATATAGGCACTATATATAACGAAGTCCTTTCGCGTAAGCCAATTTATATAAAGCAGTTACTGATCTCCCAGTAACAATAGAAGTTATCCGTAGCGTACTCGATGTTTTAATGGGCGTGCGAAACGCAAATCGATCGGGTTGGAGCGCAGCGCCGGTAGCTCTGACGTGTCGCGCGTGATTTAGAGGTGTCGGACGTCATTTAGTACGCTTGGCCACTAGACCCGGATGGGGTGGGAGTGCATCTGCGATACATCACGGACGGTGTTGCGAGGCATCCCGCTAAACGTTCGACTTGCCCCCGAGTCGAATCTCTGTTGACACTGGCAAATCAATGACGCAGGATTGCTCTTTGGAGTGATTGTCGTAAAATTGCCCCATGCACTGTTATTGCATGTCTCTTGGGCATATCTACATGCTTGAATTCACCCACGTGGATGGTGACGCCTTCTTTCTTGGCTATTAGTTGAAACTAATGTGCTGTATATTGGTATTTTGGTATACCTAAAAAATGATGATACAATAGGATGATAAATATGGATAATGTTTCCGTTAACCATCTTGAACCGTATTCAACCTTGTATTGAACACAGCAAGTATGTTTTTAATTCGAGTATAAGCATTTATACATTGCTTAGACTTTTCATATCTTCTTGTTTAACAAGGAGAACCAACAAAATTCAGTGTATAGGTCTATATGTGCCCGATCCCCCCAAAAATAATCATGTGTGACTATATGATATATGTCCGATTTTGAACCGTATTCCTTGTGTTTCTAGTTAATCATAGCGACCATAAATTTGTAAAGTGTCTTTGCTAGCCATGTGTTAAAAGGGCACTATAAATCAATTCCATTTCATATGTTCTAAAGTTTCTATAAAATAAACTTAGACCGTATGTACGTTTGGTTTTAATCACTGTTCTAAAAAGTTTTTTTTTTAATATTTTATATTAATACTGCCTGATGGCGTTTATGTTTTTAAACGCTTGTGAAATTGTATATCATTAAAAATAACTTTGAATGATAAAAAATGGAAATGTATGAATTAAGATTTCACAAAATTTTCTTAAAAAAATATAAATAATCAGTCGTCTTTTAAAGTCTTTTATCCGTCTTGACGAGGGTTGTTTTTTTTTCGAAAATATTTGTTAAAACTTATTTGGTGTATACCTATCGGTTACATATGCTTATGTTCCACTTACTCGTGTAATATTAATCGGTAAATTTTATGCGTTACATATAATTAATATGGAACGCTATTCATAAATACATCGAGTATCTATTTCGGTGGGTTTTTATATTCGACTGGTACATAAATTAATTAGCAGGTTACCGAAAAGGTGCGCGTTGTAATTCCCGGCATATCAATAACGCGAGAGTGCAGTCGCCATTATGTTACATGATATGCCTTTGAAGTCGAGTTTACGACAGGATTGAGTCGCGAAATAATTGGTTAGATTGATTTATTGTCAGCACGTTTATGCTGGATGACACATTTCCAAGCGAATCGCTTTTTCTAATAAGGGATGTCTATTTATAAGGGAGGTAACGGCGTTTAAATGAAAATGTCCGACGCGGTAGCGTACCTTTGACGTACAACATAAACTTGATCCTTATGTATCGGTGTTATCTCGCGCATTCCCGGTTTGAACATTTATGTTGTATCTCTTGAATCACTTTGTTATACGATATACCGTTGCGTTGCGAGGCGGCTGAAATAGGTTGCCGCGACCCTAACGAGCCCAAGTGCAGCCCATAAATGCAATAAATTATTGTAGCGCCCGTCTTGCCGAAAATAGCACAGCGAATTGAGCTTTATCGATAACACCACAGCGCTTGCTGAATCGTATGAATACTTAGATGATCGAATTGGCTGTTGTTCACGCGCAACCTGTTATCAAATTATTTATACGATTATATCGTCTCATCGGATTTAGTAATTCAAACATCAAACAAAAGTTTTGATTTAACTTTGTTTATTTTAAGATATCAATTATAATAGTTAATAATGTAATATGTCGCAAATGCCAATGTTGCAAATACATGGCAACACCTTTTATATCAACTGGCCAAGATAAAGGCGAGCTGTCGTATATAATTATACCTTGTCGTGTGTAATCTGCTCGTTTTAGCTTGCAACGTCAGGGCTGAATAACTGGAAAAAAATACCCAGAAAGAACCTATCCCTCTGATGGGACTGGAACCAAAGTGAAAGAAGCACATTAGCTCCCTCCATTAACACAGCGTTGAATGAGATACAACTACTATTAGATAAGGAGCAAATAAATAATATTTAATACGGATTAATAACATTAGTTTAAAATAGTCTCTCCGACTTTGATTTTGTTGCATTTTGACGAGTGCGTTTTGCCGAGTAGATTTCCAGTGTAACATTATGCAGGACTTCATTAGTATTATTTTATGTCCTACAGAATCTAAAATTGCCACTTGTAGTCTTTAATAACAACATTATAGTTGAGATGTCATGGTCATGGTCTTTTTATAAGCGTCGATGCCGGGCCGTTAGAGTCACTGCTGAAACAAGAGAGGCTATTACAGTCGAGGTTAATTGGGGGAGATAATCGAACGTCTCGCGGTCAACGTCACACAGCGATTTATGCCCGCTGCGCACGAAAACGTCCGACGTTATTAATATATTTTTTTTGGCGCGGAACTAAACAGTTATCGCGCGTAAGGGGAGTTAATGCGTCGTTCACGTGTCCAATTACGAAGTCGTTGACATTTCCTCCGTTAAGAACAAATCGTCGTAGATAAATGATAGCGATCACCGACAGGGGCAGATTATCGTCGCTGGATATGACATGCTCACCGTAGAGCAGTTGTTCGTATATAGTTAAATTAGGAATTCACTAGAGCCCTATGTCCCTATAAAAGCCTGTTCGGTATAAATAGTCAACTTCTATAGAACTCTCAACCGCCAATTTTACAACTGCGTTTCTTAAATTTTGTTGGCCACTATGTCTGCGTCGATGCGTTAAACATGAAGCAATATGACAACGCGTCGAAATAAAGGAGCTACCCAAAGACGTTTTTTTTTTCAAGAAATGGTAGATATACCGTGAGAAAGGTCTTGTATCGCATCAAGGAAAGAGTGCCCCATGAAAAAAGTTTGGAAGGAACTACCACTCTGCCTGTTCCATTGCGGATATGACACAAGACTGGATCATATATTGGGTGATTATGGGGCTTCGAGTCTTTTGACATCAGCTGGTACCACTGTACTTTCTGGCATATGAATTGTTTAGCCGCGTTAGTTTTGGGAAACACGTGACATCTGCAAGATGGACCAATGTACAACAGAATAAGGCCGAAACGATTGGAAATCTTAGATTTATCCAGTAATATTCTCGAAAGACGCGATTTGATTTGAATACTGACTCCATTAGTTCATTGGTAAGATGGTCATATCAGTAATGGTGCGATATTTCTCGAAAAAATTATTTTCTTTTTGAGTGCTGACGGGTTCCGTTTACGTATGGCGTGAGTTATGATTGGTTTACAATTAACTAACAGTTCAACAATGAAGCGTGCTCGAAACTTAACTTTCAAAGTAACTTCATAAAGGATGCACTACGAGCAATGAGTTATTCTTACTCAGATACTGAACGAGAAGTTTTAGGCATATCATAAATACGAGAAAAAAGGTAACACCTATTTTGAATAACTATTATAGATTAACACAAGCTTTCGTATATCAAGTAGACTGCACCTGAAGGAGTATACTTGATATACGAAAGCTTGTGTTAGTCTATATCAGTTAATGAAAAAAGGTGTTACCTTTGTATTTGTCGCGGATACTGTCTAACGCGATTTATTTTTCATCAATAATGTTCGAACTAAGTCTGAAAACTCGACGTTTTCTTGTTTTTAGCCAACAAAATGTGAAACAACATAATGTAAGAAGCGTGAAGAGGTCAGTGAGTACTACCGCCAAAACACGACCGAATTTATGAATGGTCAGTAACTAATAGCACAACAGAACGTGAATGACGCTCAGGGCAAGCGGTAACTCTGAGATATTACGGCGTAAGTGGGATCGAAATGATTTATCCTCCCGCTATATATCAAGAGGCCGAAACGATAAATTTCCGCGAGCTACCCAGCCGAACGATTAGGACCGCTTTGAAGTGACAGCGACCGTATATCATTACAATTAATATCAATCCCATTCTGGCGGAGTTGATGGCTTGTGTACATTGTGTATTGCTCGAAGAAATAATCTACAGTACTTACGACTGACTTTCGTGACTTGGTTTAAATATATGGCCATATGGCGATACGTATGAGATCTGCTATTTTCAAGGTTCGTCGAGTATGAAAAATGGACGATTCGCTCAGTCGTCCTAGTATTTTTTATTCCGCGGCGTTTCGTTCACACATTCCCTGTCAACAAGTGTTTTCGTAATCAGTTGGTTTTTCTGTTGATGTTGGTGCAGGTTCACCTTTGTTCTTCATTGTTAGGTCGATCAATATATAAAGTCGCTTGTCCTTAAAAAGCATAGCAAAATAGCAGTTAGAGTTGTGGTTAGATCGTTGGAATTAAATGCAGAAGACCGTGGTTCGGTCTCTGGTCCAGCTAGTACACCACCTATGCGTTTTTCGCGAGAAGGACCTTTAACAGCGTATGCCGATGGGAGGGTCTGGGTAACCATCAAAAATCGGTTACAGAATGTAAGGGCTTCTTCCAACCGACGTTGCCTTGTTACGCATGCTTTCTGAATGGTCTTTATGTCGTTGACATATCGCATATTTCGTCATTTCATCAACTACCACAGATGTAGCGGATTGTGCGATATATGTCGACTAGCTGTAGGTGTTTGGAACAAATGGTCTTTATTGGCAAAAGTCGACTTTGTACACATTCGGTGGTTTTTAGGACGGTGTTTCGCCCGCCGTGATAAAAGAGGTAAATCCGTTCGCTGTGTTAAACACGGGATATTTTTAGTTTTAGCTAGTTTTTAAAGGGCAAATAATGGCTCAGAAAAAGACTAATTCCAGCCCATTGTTATAGCGTACATGTTTAAAACTCCATACATTTGCGATTTTCAGCGATGGAATAATACCGTTCGGTAGACTCGATTTCTATACTGTACACTAAATGTTGAATCGATATCGCATGTAGCAGCTGTTTGACTGGCCAAAGCCGGGATGGAGACACTCCATAGATTAAGTACACTCGTGTATTCATACATAGACATGTAGCTCGTGCTCAGTCGTTAATCTGACTTAATCCAATAATCCGAAAAGTGATATCTGTTTTTTTCGTACTCGTCACCTTTGCTTACAGTACAGGTAGCATCTCAGAGTGACTTTAGCAATCATTTGAATGTCATTAAATCCAGAGACTACAAAAGCACGTTTGATCGAAATATTAGTGGTCACAAATCATTTCCGAATTAGATCGTCTTGAAAGGAGTTTTAAACAGGATGGGGATTTGGCCAATTAGGGAGTATACGGTAGTCGCATCTAATAAGGAGTTTACGGTAGTCGCGTATAGTGTTATATTTCTCGACGCCAGATCTGTGTTATTTATAAAAGGCAAATACATTTATGATAAACAAGAACGTTCCTTAGTCTCGAAATATTTTGACATTTTAGAGAGCCATGGAAGTGTTACCATTTTACCATGTATCTCTGGTTTGTCTTCAAGTGTGAACCCGCCCAGATGGACCCCGTTTATGTAGACAAGTGGTGGGGGACCATCCGAACCGAGGAAATAAATCAGATAATCTCGGCTCCAACACACCCACAACGATGCTTGTCATCGGAAAATCTTTTCCTCTCTCTTGTTGTTCGGCTGCTTCCATTCAAGACTGTTGATCAACTGTATCCAGCCATCCCTGCTCTTTGTGTCCTCACTACCATATCGGTTGGCGCCAGTGCTGATATTATAATAAGCGCAACTTTTGATTCGATAATTCGCGAGTTCGAATCCGGCCAATGCTCTACGGAATCCTTACACCCGACCAAGAATACTTGTCTACGAGAGCTTTTTCGAATATCAATCTCACTGTTTGCGTTTCGTTTTATAAGAAAAGTGGATCAAAGGGGAGATAAGTTGAATTCGGTGACTTTAAGACTTACGATGCCATCTGCTTGCTCCTGCTATCTCATTAAAAGATATGGACGCATTCGCTGAAACGTATTGTTCGCATGCCGCAACTTATGCGATGGAATTTATGATTCTGTATTGAATTTCTGTTGTTTCTGTTATATTTTTGCATTTTTAATACTCCTATCACAAGGCTGTACGATATTAATTGTTTCGAACGAAATCATTTGAAATGAGACGGATAATGGAGTTTATTAAGTCGTACTTGGCTGCCAAACCTCCGCGAGTTAAGACTTTGTCTAACCTGTGTCGAATGTTTTGGCTCACCCGTAGGCGTGTATTATCTGCAGTTATGTATAGTACACAGGTTTCAGTACAATGCCATACATTTAATGAAGCTATATGTAATGCGAAAATAGCGCAGAAAAAAATGACAACAAATATATAGTTGGCAAATGGACGTGAAAATAAAAAATGGGTAGAATTAAAGTAGCAGAATGATATGTAATGATAATATTATGAGGAATCAAAGACAAATCGTTCGCAGGCTCTTGAGAGAGCTCAAAATTTCGATCAATAGTTTAAGCGGTTTTGTCTCAATTGAATTTGCGCGAGCGCTTTGTTCAGTTAAATACAAGGAACCAACAAAGAATGCCAATGGTATAAACCTCTTTCCAAGAGGTCATAAAAGGTCAAGCGATGGTGTGGAAATTTGTGTATGTTTCGATTCGAAGGGAACAAATTTCAGGCGAACTACCTAAAAAAGAAACTATCTTTATTTCATGATTGTTTGGCGAGAAATATTTCTCGAAAAATGCTAACGAGGGGAATTAAACGCGAGACATTTACGGACATTTGAATGACAGTTTTATTTCTTGACATAGGATATCGTTTTGTTCGGAGCATACCTAGTTTTCGGCTTCGTTTAATTACTCAGTAGATAAAAGTCGAAGTTAAGGTCAGGCTGTAAAGAATAAAGTACAACCCCGTCTGTTCGGTCTTGTTTCAGGACCCAACTCCACGCAGAGGAGGCCAGGCAGACAGACATACACGCGATTTCAAACGTTAGAACTGGAAAAGGAATTCAGGTTTAAACCGTATCTCACTCGCAGTAGACGTTTGGAACTCTCGCACGCGCTCTGCTTAACGGAAAGACAAATTAAAATCTGGTTCCAAAACAGGCGCATGAAACAGAAAAAGGAGGCACAAACGATTAAGGAGCTAAATGACTCGTGCGTGTCAAAATCGGAGAAAAAGAAAATCGCTTCATCTGGTAGTAATTCGGTGTCGGTTACAGCGAAGTCCAAAGACGAATCCCCGTTGCCTGCAACGATAAGTTGAACACGCGATTCAGTGAATTCGAACATGCCAAAAACAAACGAGATTTTTCAATACGACGATCGATGTCGCTAATGTATATGTACATAAATGTTTTCGCCCTTAATTCATTGAATGTAAATTGGTCTATAAATATTGTACAGCGCACGTGCACGTATATAAAAAGACACAGTTTATTTTAACCGTTCTAAAGACAAAAACGTTTTCCCACATTCGGGTGATAGGCTTCTTATTATCTAGCTAAACCTTGCTATAGATAACGACGAAATATATTGCGTACTTTTTAATGTCGATGCCAATTTCTTATCGCAATATTGTCGGACTTTATGTAATTATAACGGCGGCTAAGTCCATATTTTGTCTTAGATCTAAGTAATTTATCACTCCTCTGTGTTCGTCGTAAAGATACCAATGTGTCGAAATATTTATCAAGTTGCTGATTTGATATATCAGACTTCCTTCACGGTGACGTATCTACTGTGAAATTAAAGAACATTTATCTTCAATGGCCTTGAATGTTCGATCGGCCCAATATTGCAGTACTGTATGTGACAAAATTAAATTTAGATGGTGAATTGCTTACCTAACGTGACACGATTGGTGTGCGTTGATGCTTTATTGCCGTCCTTTCTGCACGGAGTGAACTGTAGCTAGTTGTTAGAACTCCATAACAGTTAAGTTATCATGCCCCTTAAATTCAAAACTATACTCCGCACAAAATTTGCAGACGGTCTGGCAGGTAATTCTAGTCAGAGTTAGATATGTCCCACTATCGCGTTGGTATACCGCACATTCCCGGATTTAGTGAGACGCTCAGCCCGTCCGCTTCGACTATAATTTTTTATCTCGTTGCATGATCTGTAGCATATAGTTATCCGCTTGAATATTTATTTATTTATCAGCAAAATCACGACGAAGAGGCAATTTGCTAGGCTGAACGCACCTGTAAAAATGTTCAAAGTCCTACAACCAAAGAAACAGGTCCACCTGTTCATTAGACAGTTCCATCATCGAAGTAAAGTTACCCGATAGTTACCGTTCTTTGTGTTCTTTTTTATTCATACTATCGTAGTGAAATTATTATATTGTTATTCACACAATTTTTTTGTGTATTTCCCCCAGTTTTCATAGAACGAAAATCGTTACACTAATTATCGTTACGCTAATGTATCGAACACACCACATGTGCCATTCAGTTTTTAGTCTATTGTGCATGTTAGGGATATCTGTGTATATTGCTGACGTGATTATATGACATACAAATCCGTGTAAAAGGAGTGTAAAATACCTCAATTTGCAAGTGGATACACTGGGCCTGCAGCTAAAATCACCAGATAGGTTATCCAGGGATCGTGGGTTCCGGTCCTATCAGATCGTAGGTTTTTCTGCGAACTTCTTGCCAGTTATTAACATAAAAACACCTGTTTACGACATTATTGCTAACATACGATCTTGAAATGTGAGATATTTTAGTGTCTCTCCTTTCGAAGCTAACAATGTGAATAAATAAAGAAATATTAGGCATTTATATACCCCCACTCCATGCACGCATGCTCACAGGGTGGTCCACGGTGGTGTGAAAATAGCAACTAATGTTAGAAAAAATGAAGTCGTTACAGTTACAATTTATATTGTGTGAAAAGATATGACATAAGCATAGTTTTAAACATATCAATGGAGACTATGCTTCCCATTTTGAGGGGCAAAGAATTCCATAGAGAATTATTTATAGCGTGTCATTCGTCTGTCTGTTAGCAAATATCAACATTTTTTCCACATGAAAGTAGCTTGTTTAAAACAAAATAGGAATAGAAAAATAGAGCAGTCAATAAAAATGTGTTATCTGCCTTTTTTATTACAGTTCCATGCTTGTTGATTCAAATCGATAAATAACTTATATATACACTTACATTATTATTAGAGCAATACGAGATTAATTTTTGATTACCACTATTTACTTATGTAGATTTAAATAGGCGTTTTGTTGTGAAATATGGAACGCTGATATTGTACATAGTGTCTTTACCAAATGATGGGCATAACACATCTTGGGTGATTTTATACTACTCACAGGGTATAAAACGAATGATCGATTATGCTACATCCTTTATCTCTATATCAATCCTTCACAAGACTTACGTTAAGCCGGAGAAGTGCGGCCATTTTTTATTTATTCATTTCATCATTACGTTTGCGAGCGAGTATGGCCTGCGGTAGTCTACTGGTTGAATGCGGTTCTTGACCCAAACATCTTAGTGGAGTCTGCTTTCGCGGATATAAAACATACATATTTTTGTCGTGAATTATTAATCACAATTCACAACACACGACTCCCTACATTTTGTAACTGAAGGATAAAACTATGTTTACTGTTTTGTGCAATTCTCATACGATGTCAATTCGACTATTCAAACGAAGATCCACTGGGTACCTATTCACTCTCGGGTGAATACGATAAAATAGATACTGAATCAGGTTCGAACCGGGAAACTCGTAGTAGAAAACTAAGTTTTAATTTCAATCAACTCTTGGCTTTTTCGGTCGTCCAATCAAGGATTGGTTGATCCTTACTAGGCCACCGGTGAGTCTACACTGTAAACACGAAACACTCTCTGTAGACGATGGTTGTGTCGAGAACGAAAGATTTGGCAGATGCGTCTTCTTTCTATTGTATCATTCTATGTTCACTATTAGTTCCCTTACACTGTCACGACTACGTCCAAGAACTTTTAATAAAATGTTAAAACGAAAATTACCTTCATTACCATGGATGTCTGGTCGGTCGACGCTGACCTTCATGTGAGGTAAAGAAGTAAATGTATTTACCGCAGTTATAAACCGCTTGCGCTGTCCGTCATATGACGGTTGACACCATGTTATCGTGGGAGGCAACTCCATAACAGGTGCCAGCAGGCCCCTCACAAATTTACTTTACCAGTGTATATTCATTTGTGTTGCGCAAATAAGTCAATCAAAGCAAGTGAAATAAAGTACCATGTCCAAGGATACAATGGAAAAACACGCGTATTGCGTCGAACCTCCAACCCCCTGGTTCAGAGGCCGGCGCTGTAAGAGTTGAACTATTCCTGTTCCTGAACTATCCCGTTTTTTTTGTGGACGTCGGAATTCGTGCTGGTGTCTTGTAACATGTCACTTTAACTTCGCAGTTACTCACCCAGTATTTACGGGCGACGGCTGGGCTAGTCGGGGGTATGAGTTAGCTGTCCAGTACCACGCATCGGCGCTACGATTTCAATACACTATTTGCTATCTCCCCGATCGAAATATATGTATGTTAATCGGATAATTTGTATGTCTACCTATATCCGTGACAAATAATTATAGCTAATGAATATACGTTATTTATAAAACATTAGCCAACCTGCACAATGATATTAAATAACGAAACAAAATAGCCGTTTACGTCATCGTTATCGTTAGAAATAGATCATATTTTTTCTTGGTGTTTTCAACGTCACCTTCAATGCGCTTTTTGTATTTAACGACCTCACGTTGCATTGACGTAGAGAGCGTTTCGACCTTTACACTTCTCCCGATGCAGATTGACATCGGATTTGATTCGATTTTCTACTTCTGTTTGCCCAATACATTTAGAGTAATACATTAAACGAGATCCGACATGATTTAGCACGAAGTAGAGATAATTCTTTGAACGAAGCCACTGCCTTCCTCACTTTAGCAAGCGCCAGTGGTTCAGTGGTTAGAAGCGCGGTGGTTCAGTGGTTAGAAGCGCGGTGGTTCAGCGGTTAGACGCGCGGCCTTTCATGCGAGAGATTGTGTGTTCGAGCCCGCACGAGACAAGGATCTTTCCCGTACCTTTTGAAAATGACCAAGATTTTAGTGCTGAAATATTGAGATGGATTTGGCGTGAAATGACTTAATGTATAATTTCTTAGGTTATAAGGAGGTAATATTGTTAGAGCAACCTCCATTTGTTGCCCTTAATAAAGTAGCACTCAAATCTCACTTTTTCTCTTTTTGATAGAAATATTTATACGGTCAATTTGTATACAGGGGCGTCAAAGTAGGTATGCAGTGGTACCATATGGGTGGAATTAGTTGGATATCAAATTGAGCGTTCTATTTGTTATGATTTTAGCAATTTGAGCACGGGGAGATAAAGTGTTTTTTTTATTACACCTTATCTGGGTACGGCAAAGGTCTGTTGGTAGTGTTCCGGCCTACCAACCAGAAGGTGGAAGGTTCGAACCCCCGCAAATACAGATTGTGGTTTCCGTATCCTTGGTCAAGGTACTTCATCCCGCATTCTCTGGTGGACTTACCCACACACAAGTCCCAGTGGAATTTAGTGGCAACACAAATTATTATTTACACTTGTAAAGCAAATTTCTTGGGGGGTTGCTGACGCCTTCCCCACCAACATTTGTAACCGTCCTTGACTTTAAAGTGTGGCATATAAATGTTACACGTTACTTTCTTTACTTTACTTGCTATTGTCCTGTATATTTGATTCCCAGTAACGCGTCTACGTCACTCATTCAATTTAACCACTGTGGTAAAAACTTATATACGTGAGAATGGATAAACCTCATTCTGGTCGGTTTAGTATAGCAACGATCGTTATGACCTTCTCGTTGGTAACGTCATTACAATTGTATTATCTCGACACAAAATAGCGACACACGCAATATTGAACGTTGATAGTTAAACCATATATTACCACGCTGAATCATTTCAGGGCCGAACTCGAACCATCGGCGGCGTGGCCGGCAGACCTATACACGATTCCAAACCCTCGAATTGGAAAAAGAATTTCGATCTAACCAGTATATAAACCGCAAACGTCGTTTAGAACTTGCGCATGCCGTTTGTTTATCGGAGAGGCAGATAAAAATCTGGTTTCAAAATCGCCGCATGAAGGCAAAGAAAGAAGTTCAGACAATTAAAGAGCTCAATGCCTCTTGCGCGACAAAAACTGATAAAAAGAAAAGTAACTCGTCCGGCAGTGAGTCAACCGTGATGCCGGAAAAAGAGACGCAGTTACCGTCGACGAAAAGTTGAATTCATTCGGTGAGTGTAGCGTACGGACCATGCGCAGAGGCACACCCTCTGCACACCCTATCCATGATAGACTTCGGTTTATATAAGTATGACCCGGAATTTGCTTTTTGCAAAGCTGACCTAACCTCTGTTTTCATTTACTTGCGAGTAATATGTAGAAGACGCTACAGCTCTTGAGAATACTGGTAGGCAGTTTCTGCCAGTCTTTCAGGCCTGGTTCAGGTCTTTAATAATAAAAAAATAATAAATAGGTTACTTAATATCCCGCTCTATGCCACGAGAACGTGCTCTAAGAGCGGTTCACAGTTCAG
>WURV02064116.1:0-21371 GCA_011762755.2 Epimenia babai | reverse complement strand
TATATACTATTTGAAATCTAAATGTATTACATGGTGATGGACATCGTTTTTTCGTATATAGCCAGAGAGTTTGAGAGTTAGCATATTATTTAATTTTTTTTACTGTCCGCGCACACATCTGTAAATTGATTAAGAAAGCATTAAACAAGTTATTTCAATATTTGGATATAAATTTATTAAAGGTATTGAATTGACCAATAAAAGAAATCCCATTATTTGTATCAAACAAAGCGTGATGAATATATGAATGTAATTTTTATCAGTCTTTCAAAATTTATCATAGTATGGCATTTATTACTTATGGTGACCTATTTTTGGTGATTTCAGCTAGATTTTCCATTTTGAAGCAAGAAACTAAGGCATTGACACATATTAACTATATATCTCGATTTAGAGTTACCTAATAACTCGTATGATCTAATCGTATCTGTCTACGTAGTTTGCTATTAATAACCTTGCACTGTCTGACCATTTTTGTGTCACTCTTGATATCAAATAAAATAATTCGAGCGATTAGGAAATCGCATCGCAGTATGGATACAGTCTGGGTAGGTATATTGGAAGTATAATCGAGGTTTTACTATCAATATTGGGTGTATATTGGAGTTAAGGATGATTTATTGCACAATTTCACCTATACTTTAATATTATTGTCTCTTTTGTATAATACACAGTACAGATTCGGAGAACTACAGTGGCTACCCCAATTAACATTATGGAATGGGGATGTTCACTGTTTTATTAGACATAGCTAATATGAAAAGTATAGATTATACCTAAACATTAGGATAAGTCATGGTCCAATAAATTTACTACAGTATTTTCAAATGTACAACATGGTGTATGGATGATAAATATAAATAGTAATGATATTTGATGTTTGTATAGCACAGATTATGAATATTTACTATTCAGTAAGATGTTGCCTTCGTTTGATTTATAATATTCACCAAAAAAATAAGGTTAGGGATTAGGTAAGGTTAAGGCTTCCGAGAAAAAGGTTATGACAATTTTGAAGCCTTGATTTAGTTATTTTCTTTTTTTATAAAATGCCAATTTTTAAATTGTCTTACGTTTGACTATAATTTTACTGCGGTATTTGATTCACTACTTGAATATATAGATAAGCTTTAATAGACAAATTTCCTGTACTTTATCAAGTGTTATGACTATGGCCTAGAGACACCTTGTATATACTGGACAAAATCCAAATAAAAACTTTTCAATGATTACGTAAATAGTGTCAGTGTACAACAGACTATACAAACAAGTGCAAGATCAAAGCCATGGGTAATATGGAGTGTACGCGATACAAAAGGTTGGTAGCAGAATGTGCTGAGATTACAAACGTAGAGTCAGTTCACTAAGGAAGTCGAAATGGTAGAAAAATGTGAGAAAATGAACCAACTACCGGCTAATGATAATACTACAATGTATAGAGATCTGTTATAAAGAGACTGCATTATGTGAACATGAACTAATAACAAGTAATGTTAAGATTCCGAGGAAACCGCGGAATAGGAATTACAACTGAGTCAATCAAGGCAACTTGTCAAATCATATGTGACTTGTGTACAGAAAATACAAACGTTACAAATACTTTTTCCCATTTAAGATGAAATGAAATTTATTGGTTTACAGTGTACTTATTAGCAGAGCTATCAAACACTTTACATGAAACAATAGCCTAATGGTCTAAGACTATAATGTAATTACTTAAACTATATAAACTTAACATCCAACAGTATACCGGTAATACAGATCAATGGTCAATACAACAATATACATTTACAGTGAGCATGAAATGGATAACAATGTTGAATAATACGGTGGAAAGTAGAACAAATATCGGGAAAAAAATCCTATGCAGGTAAAGTCGCCATCAATATGAAGAATTAGTGGAAAAACAGAAACAGGCAATCTCCCTTTGAGAGTGTTGATTCACGGTAAATTAATAAAGTACTGTTGAACTATCTAGTGAAAGCAATGCTAAATAAATTATTTCGAGATAGCATCTAAATTGGCTGACAATTGTAGATTGTCGAATGTAGGCTGGGAGTGCATTGAAGAGGCGGGGTGCAGTAGCGTAGAAAGCACGAAAGATTACGATTAACGTGCATTTTTGAAACAAGCATACATATGGCGTAGTTGATAAGCGTGTTTCTAGTTTTTCTTTGTTAACCCTTAGCACTATGTTGTTGCGGAATTATTTTGCTACAGTAACGTGGTGTACAGTTGTCAGTGTGGTAAAGGTTAAGATATACGTCACCACACGGCGTTTCACACGTCATCAGTTTATTTTTTAATTATGCATATATTCTATTTGAAATGGCACCGTGTGAAGAGCGTCACCAACTCAGCCAGTTGTGATCTGCAAAGCTGTGTTTTTGTCTGTCACTAAGTATATAGTCATGAAATCAATAAATATATATAGCTCACGAATCACGATAAGAGTCTGAGCATTACCGTTCGTCTAATAAGCAACGATGACGTCGGTTTTTCATTAGATGAGGCCGAGTGACTTTTGCTTCTCAATTTAGTGCAGACATTTTTTATTAACTACGTAAAAAGGGATAAGGCACCGTTTTAACGGTGCTTTATTAATGGCAGTTGCATTTACGATATTCGGCTTATGATAAGTTAATATAGTTCACTGGTACTCGTTCACCTAGCACTTTCCCTTACTTTACTACTTATTAATGCCATAGTACTAGCTATTGAGATATATTAAAATCTTAAATGTTTGTCAAATGTTTTATTTTTTCATTTTTTTAACGTTGAAACATCATGAAATTCATATGTGGAAAAAAAGACATTTCAATGCATTAATGAAAAATGAAATCATTGAAAACTTTTTTTGTTATACCAATGTAAAATTATTATGCCTTGTTAGTATACTAGATGAATGTACCGTACTCAAGTTAAAGACATTGGGCTCTTACTTCATGCATATCTACTCCAAAATTATGCGTTTTATCGCCAGTTTTTGGTGGAAAACTTTTAGAGCGGTATGTAAGATTGCATAATTATTGCATAATTATTTTTCATTGTATGGTTTATGATCATGAACGGCGAGTTAAATATATATGAATGTACTGTATTATATTAGATGAGTATTGGGTAAAGGGAGACAGCTATATATGACAAAAAATAATCCCGAAACTTTCATACTTTGTCCTAATGAAGGACTTCATCTATGTAATCCCCAACCAATGTAGTTTGAGAGAATATATGGTTACGGGATCACCTTCAAAAGTTTTATAACAGACCCCACCCATGAACAGATGGAATTATAGTTTTATTACATAGAAACTTGACTTGAATCTAATACGTTGTTTGTTGCATGTTGCTTTCATTTCAAGTTGATTATCAAAAAGAATGTTTTAAGTCGTATTGGAATATCTGACATCACATTTACAGTTTTTTTTTCATAAATTGAGTATGAAGAGTATGAGGGCTAGCATCGTTAAGGGAGTGATTTTCTTGTAGTTTAGGTGAATGTTAAGCAAATTACGGGCATATTAAAAACATCACAAAATGTTCGCTCTTTGTTGTTCATTATGTAATATCATTCATATGTTGTTATGGTACTGTTATTAGCATGAGCAGCCAAGCATTGAACAAAGTGAGTCAAAACTATGTCTGTGTTTTTTTTCAATAGGAGAGAATCCATGGGGTGGGTAAACATACCGAGAAAATATGCAATAAACGATTTCTTTGTGATTTTATTATTGAGAGAGTCATGGTATATCTTAGTTATATAAGAGCTTGCTGGTAATATGTTATAGTTCGTAGATAAATGTACGAGGAATGACGTTCATGAGCCATTATAAATGTACCTAGTGACTTGGGACCGAGAGAAGTAGGACCCAGGAGTAGTAGTAGTAGTCATGCCTTATATCATGTCTGAAGTTAGGAGGGGATTTTAATTTACAGAGACATATTCGTAAAATTCCGACATCATTTGCCCTATTTACAAAATTGGTTAACTAACTAATATCATTCAAGGTCAATGATAGTATTGTTCAAGGTCAGTGGTAATGTTGGTCAAGGTCAAGTAGGTGATGTGTGTCGCATTACATGTTTCAGTTCAGGTTATTGACTAGAAATTTTTATGCGAATATTCAGTAAGCATCTTTATGTCTATACCAATTGGGTTGCTAAAGTCACCTTTTGTGAAAAAGTGATCATTTAATGCCCTCTTTAATTCCTATATACAATTGTGAATTTGATATTTTTGTGATTTACCATATTTTTACATCATTATTTTGTTGTGCATTACATATATACACCACATTCATAATGTTTTTATGAATTCGGGGAGGCTGCACATCCAATATGCAGCTGGTCAAACTGCTTTACCCCTTCTTAAAATCAAGTTAAATACATGATACTTTGATTTACATTGATTTTCTTTACCTTTACCACTGAATATATACTTAGTTATTACGAATAGATGATATATTTAGAACATTCCAGATTATATTATAGCCTTAGTTGTACCTGAAAGTATAAAATTAAGAATATTCTAACACAGGGAATCAATTTTTTGATTACCATTCAAAATCTATAATTACTAATGAAGGATGATTATTCTTTTGAAGATATGTTAATAAAAATGTATTGTTGTGTTGATGCTCCATTCTAGATCTAATTTATACAGGATGAAAAACACTATAAATAAATAGCCTATGGAAATAGGATGAAAGATATCAAATAGTAAATGAATAATTAAGACATCATTTAGGTACACTACAGGTAGTTATTTTGTATATGAAGTTGACATACTTATTTGTTGCTTTTAGCGATCGGAATTGATATACGTTGGTTTTGTATCCTATTCATCAGTCTAGCATATAGTTGTCCTCTCTGAGAAAATTGTCACGTTCGTCTGTATTTGCTTGGATAGGTAATCCTGGCTCCAGAGTCACTTAGTGGTAGACATAGCCCGAGGGGCAGGGGGCATGACTGGCATGTGGATCAAATCCCTTCTATCTGTCTCAGCATCTCAATTTATAACCAGTACGTTTTATATTGTGCCATGAGTGTACATACCAGATCGAATGGTATTAGATCTACAAAAACGCCAATATCACCCATTGCTATGAAATACCATCAGCCTCTCCAGATGCGAATGAAAACAAGAGGCAAGACCCTCACTTGACTTTGTAAAAATAAACGAGAAAAACCAGAAAAAAACGAAGAATAAAAAAGTCGAATAAAAGAAGCACTGAGATGCTTGAACGTAAGTGAAAAGTAAAAAAAACTCTCAAAATGAATAAAAACCAAAATGCACACAAAAACTAAAAAGCGAAAAACCCAAAGAGGCCTACAAACACTCGGATATTGAAATGAGTAGCCTAACAGCCCTCAAAACACTAATTTGGATATTAACACTATGGTCCAAACAGGCTTTAAAACATTCAGAAATTAAAACGCAAGGCTGAGCAGGCCTCAAAACACTCATTCAAATATTCAAACAAAAAAGCCAAAGAGGCCTTAAAACACTCTTCTAAGTAACATTACAAACATTGGCAGAAATTACCTCCCCTTGGTCTAATGATGATGATATGCTTAACGAGAAATTACTTCCCCTCAATCCGATATTGATATGCTTAATATCTGTCAAATCGCAGAGCTTAGCAAGATGCGGTTTTCGAAAAGATATTTAAGTAAACATACAAACATTGCCAGAAATTACTTCCCCTCGGTACGATATTGATATGCTTAATATCTGCCAAATTTCAGAGCGCCGCAAGATGTGGTTCTTGAAAAGATATTCAAGTAAACATATAAACATTGCCAGAAATTACTTCCCCTCGGTACGATATTGATATGCTTAATATCTGCCAAATCTCAGAGGGCTGCAAGATGTGGTTCTTGAAAAGATTTTTTAAGAAAATGTTAACATAGGAGGGACAGACGACAGACGAAGTCCAGTCAGAAAAACTCACCGAGCATGAGCCAAAAATAGTAAATGCTCTTTGTGAAACGATGCCTAGGTATAAAATACTGTATACGTGGTTATTTTCATATAGTTATTTTCGCATAGAGATTTTTTTTTATTATGACACGAAAATATTATCCTCATGAAAACATAATGTATTACATGAGATTATTTTTTTACTTTTATTTTTTTGCTGCGCAAAAATATCATGCGACAACGTCCATACCCTTAGTTACGCGAAAACTTCATCCCGCGAAAATATCCACGTATACAGTATACGAAACGTACTTGATATACCATACTCCTGTTAATTTTAATATCAAGGTAGGCATCAGCGTTTTATTTTATGGCAAACTACAGCTGCTCAACATCTCGAAAGGACAGTATGGTCTTACCATATTAATATTGTGTGAATCTAATGTGACATTACGCCTCCACAGATTGATAGAATAAAAAACGGATTCATTGCCTCGTTTCTTGTGGGATTGGGCAATACAGCTATCACCCTAGTAGTGTTAAGTTCATTCGAACCGATTATAGCGCTGAAATAAAAATAACCCTCTAATATAAATAACGTAGGTCAACAATTACTCATGATTAGACTTGTTACTTCTTCTGTAAACTGGGTTATTGTGCCAACATATATCTAGTTTCAATAACCCAATATAGTTGTCATTGCTATATCGCGCTATAGTTGTGCAAATAAGGACGAAGATATATTCAAAATTAGCCACTCGTGATAGATCGGAGAATATCTACTACCGGAACCATGCCTCTCATTTGTCACAAATTGTGAACTCTGACCTCGCCATACGGCATGGTTCTCCGTCGATTATATTACAGACGCGTTATTGGTGACAAATATGTGCCATGGATTAAGCCATGAATATGCTCCTGGTAGGGGGTGGAAAGGCGAGGGGGGGGTTATTCATATCGATCCATACCACCATCATGTTTTGCACGGGTATTAGCAAATTAAATGGCTTTGTGCATAGAGATGATGATGATGATGCTTGTATGCCAATTGTGCACAAAAGCCCGACATTTGTTTTAGCCAAGGATCTTTGTGCCCCACTCTCCAGAGTTAATGTATTTATCGATTAGCGTTAAGTATTCATACGCCCTATGATGATACTTACGATGCGTATTACGTAATTATTACATGTAGAAAATAGCCCAAGGAGGTTTTTAACCCCGTTTTGCCGTAGCATGCTTCATTTACACGGTATGATATAGGTCAAGCATGGGGAACCTATTAAACGAAGGGCCATTGAGTAAACTACTAAAAACTATCAAGGAAAATAACCGAAAACATTTAGGAAGATAACCAAAACCAATTAAGGTAAAAACCAAAGATTAATGATCCTGCAAAATAACTAAAGACGATTTAAGAAAATGACTAAAAAATTGAGAAATCTAACCAAAAAGATACCGGAAAACAAACCAAAAATTAGTATAATCCTCTGTATTGGTTTGTGCGTTTATTTATCTAACTGCATCTAGGGTTCGAATATTGATCCTATAGTCATACATTTTTTTGCAATTACATGGGTTAGCGATTTGAAAAGTACATAATTCCCTAATTAGTACAAAGTATGAAACTCAATTTATTTTCCATTCATATAGTGTTGTCTCCCTTTACCTTACATCACAGTATTCAACAGTAAAATGAAGATAATTTTTTCGACAAAAAAAACTGACTATGTAAACACAGCTTTGAATAGAAATGTGACAAGTCAAATAAAAGTCAAAGTGATATGAGTACATCTATTTTTATGTTAGAAGGAATAATTTTGAATTGTTTTGTATAATAAAAAGAATACGTTTTCAATGGTTTCATTTTCCATTAAATATTAAGTAGTATCAAAATGCGTAATTTTTCTTCATACATAAATCAATGAAATTAACATCACTAAAAACTTGTAAAAAATGTCGTAAACCGAAGCGAATCTCAGGGGATTTGGCTAGTACTTAAAATTTTTGTATAATTACATAATCAACCCATTTATGGAAATATTCATATTATGATTATATTACAGGAATGAATTTTGAGAAAACTATTCATATAAAATTGTACAAATTTTGTAAAATGTTTCATTTTATCACTATTGGATAATTTCTCATGATATATATTTTCTATAGTGAGGATTTTCTGAACTCAACTCCCTTCATACGTAATAATTCAGTCTGTGCATTAAGATTTATGTTTAATTAAACAGGTTTTATTGTTAACTGTGAAGAATTAGAGAGCTGTTGTTACATGTTCTTTATATGGATGTGTAAAAGATGGATCTTTTATCGATGTTTTATTCTGATAAGATACATTAAATATATTAAAATATTCCATAGCGTGACTATTCCACATAACCAGTTTAACCAGATATAAGTAAATTAAAAATAACTCACCTTTATCATGATTTTTATAAATCACTCATATCCAGTATTAAGAGGCATTACTACATAGGCCCCAGTGTATAGCATAAACTCCATATATATACTCTGGACATAAACTCAAACAATAACCAGAACTTAGTAGGTGAAAAGCAGGCTGTTCAAATGAAATCAATATCTATTAATGTCAAGCTAATAACTACAGTAAACTTATAGGATAAGAGTACTTACTGGAGACCCCAAGCTATTCAGTTTGTAATTAGCAACAGGCTGCAAACCACAGTACAGTAGTAACTCAATAAATCAACAAATTCATATCGATATAGTCTAAACCCAATAAGATTTATTCAACAAAATTATGTACATATAGAGTAAGATATCAACTGTAAACATTAATATTCACCACTGCCTACATAATTCTTTAGTTTCTCACCACCTCAAACTTCCACCATGAAATAATATAAACTGACTTCGATACAAATATTTTCGAATATGCCTCACAGAAGAATCTCGCTCATTTTCAAATAATTATGTAGGAACAAAGGCTGGCGAGAAATTTCACTTGTTTGGCATATTAAACATGTACCTTACACATAAAGATATAGAGTTGACAATTCAAATTATGTTGGTCATAAAAACCATTTGTTACTTTCACTGTCTTTATAAGTAAACTCGTCGCTGTAGCCTTGGTAATCTTTCTTTGATGATTAACGCAGAAAAAAAAACAAAAACTAGAAACTCAACAAACTTCAACTAGAAAAAAATAAAAAGGATCATAGGCCCTTTAGTCCGGGCTATACAGTACCAGTCTCGTGAATTAAAGATAGAAATGATCGGTACTTAAGCCCACGAAAGCTCAGGAAAGCAGTTACGATAGTCGAGTGGTATGAGCTCTGGACAACGGAAACTGGAAACCGCCTACCGGTCAACTTTTCTGTCATCCCTCCCTGATTGCTGGTGTAAACCCATGTCGACTATTGGTAGACGTTTGATATCTTTGACCAGTGATATACGTGTGTCGAAGGTATTGTATCTGCACTGAATAGCTGCCACAACCATTTATTGTAAATCGCATCTAATAGCCTTCACTGGCTTAGAGTTGAAATATCGGGCGGTGTTTTAATGTTTTACTCTACTTCTTTATATTCAGTGGAATTACAGTGTAAATATATTTTAGTATGATCCGTGAAAACAATGAAAATGGCAACTTGAGCGAGTTTGGCCAATGGTGACACACTGAATCAGAACTTTTAAAGAATACATGAAATCATATATAACATGTATTTTTAATCCTCATGGTACAGTCGATATTGAAATACATATACATCCTAGAATGACGGATGATATTGGGATGACTTAGCTTTTATCGGAATTTATGCGAATGTCACATGATACTGATAAAATTTTAGGTTAAACCAAACGAGAGACGTGACATTTTTGATATTCATTATGGTCATTATCACGCGTTGCTCGCAGCTTTGTTTGTTCCTCTGATCTGTACGACTGCCGTCGTTCGACCGTTGCTGAAGAAGGGAGGCTACTCTCGATGTTCGTATTCTCAGGAACTATAGACCAGCATCGATGCTCATTCACAACTCAAAAGTAACAGAGCAAGCTGATTACACCCAGATTATGGATAATCGTGACAGCAACTGTCCTTTCGAACCTATCCAGTCCGCCTATGATAGTCAACACAGTACTGAGTCGGGCATTATTAAGAGTGGCTTCTGATATCCATGTGTTGTTTCTTGATCAACCATCAACATCAGTTGATATTGTTCTGTTGGACCTTAATACGGCCTGCGGACTACGTCGTGAGCATGCAATGCATGAAATGGGGGTATATAACCGCATCATATTTATTATTTATAACTATTATTTTGTGATATTCTTATTCTTTTCCAATACAGTATTATGTAAAAAACATCATTTGCGTAAAAAAATTTTTATGTCAGTAATTATTGATATAGATGTCACAATACACATATGATGCGTTGATGTTCTCTAATGGATAGCTCTGAATGCTATGAATATTGGCTGTTGGCCTATAAGTGACGGTCAACATGACTTACCATAGCCCATTTCTGTCTGGGGTCCTTGTTTTATTTATTCATTTTATTTCTTAATAAGACTGGCTTGTATACAATCTATAGCTAAAATGTAAGAATAAATGTCTTAGATATAGCCTTTTAAGTCCAGTGACCACTGGATTCACTTACTACGGAATAAATTCGCTTATTATAGTAAGCGCCTCGGTTATTATTTGTAATTTTTGAATTTTTTTATTTTTTACACATGTACATGTGATTGTGATCTGCATACAGTAATAAAAATAAGTAACTAGGACTGATAGGTATAATATATAAAATACAATGTATGTACAGTATCTATACAGATGTTGGGCGTTGTATATGCTCGTGTGGAAGCCACGGAGTATTCAAAGGTGGAAAGTGGGATTTAGGTAAGGAATGTGCGAGGCGGCATGAGTGTCTGGGGTATAAGGGATGGAATGTGCGGGGAGTGTTGGTATTAAGTAGGGAATGTGTGGGAGCCTAGGGGTATTATGGCAAAGGGCATACAATGTTCTTAGATGGGTGTGAGGTGAGACCTCAGTGTTGTTAAAATAGATCAACATTGGCTATTGATGTCAGTTCATGTCGATCTATATTCTGCCCTTTTATAATTACTTACCATGTAACTATGTAACAACTAGTTAGGTTACCATTGTTTCAATTACTGACGTATATTGCTATGATTATTAACAGCCATGTAAGAAATAGATGGTATTGTAACATTACGCTTTTATGTACATACTGCGTATATATGTATGAATATCTTAAATATGTCAGTGGTGGCCCTTTAATAGGTTATGTACGCCATTATTCGTCCTTAGTAGGTTATGTACGTTATTATTGGTCCTTTAGTAAGTTTTGTATGCGCAATTATTGGTTCTTTAGAAGGTTATGTATGTTATTATTGGTCCTTTAGTAGGTTATGTATGCCATTATTAGTCCTTAGTAGGTTATGTATGCTATTACTTACCTTTTAGTAGGTTATGTATGTTATTACTTACCATTTAGTAGGTTATGTATGTTATTACTTACCCTTTAGTAGGTTATGTATGTTATTACTTATCCTTTAGTAGGTTATGTATGTTATTACTTACCCTTTAGTAGATTATGTATGTTATTAATGGCCCTTAAATATGTTATATATGGCATTGACAGGCCTTTTCAGTGCTAGCAGAGACTGTGGTTGATACGAAGGTGCTAGTTAGCCTAATTTAATATCATGGGGGCGAGCTGCTAGTCTGTGCAGACAGTTGACCTTTGTGTATTATCTATTTACACGACTGGTTCCGAATGCTAATGGACTGCTTCATCCATGTCATACACTCTGTTTAATGCTAATGGACTGCTTCATCCATGTCATACACTCTGTTTAATACTAATGGACTGCTTCATCCATGTCATACACTCCATCATCCACGTCATACACTCTGTTTAATGCTAATGGACTGCTTCATCCATGTCATAAATTCCGTTCAATCCGCTTTATACAGTAGATGACAACATACTTTGGACAAACTCCACCAGAGACAGTGTCGTCTACACCCTAATTATAGCCACATCACAGTGAACCCTTATTTTATTTAGTAAATCTTCTCAATGTCCATTTTCCATCCTATATACAGTAACCAGACATTCGTCAGTAATATCACTCATTACCCCTAAGACAAAATATGTGAATTTTGGTGAAATTTTCATGTTTAGTTCCCTCGATGTTCAATCCCCTTCCTCTTGTAATACCTTCGTTCGTGTTCCAATTCTTTAAAATTCAACCAGCTCACCAAATCACATTTGTTTAAAATTGCATTTCCGTAATAATGATTCCTTTGTGTACCGTATCTCATGTGTATAGTGTGTCTCATATTGAGTGAATTTTGTCCATTGCGTCATTTGACGGTATTTACCAAAAATGCGCATCATAAATTCTTTACCATTACCATTTGAGAGGCCTCAGGTTCTTTGTGTTCAAAAACCATCACAAGAAGTGTTCTAGCTTGGTCCTGGATTGATATCTCATATATTGCCATAAGTCCACAGGGATACTTTCCCCTTTTATTATCATATGACTTACAATAACAATCTTTTATAGGCAGCCACCTTATAAACTAGAAGCATTAACTAAGCTCCAGTACTTCATACCACAATTACAATCATACGAAAATATTTCTGTTAATTCCTTCTAAACCATCGACACTCTCAGACGATAGATAATAGTGTAGTGAGCTCAAAGTTACTTGTACCAATCAATGAATGACTTGGTGCTGTTTTATGCAAATAGAAAATCACCATCGGTGTTTATGAACCAGACGGGTGATCGAGAGGTCATCCTGGATGTCTCATCACAGAAGGCAAGACTTTTCCCTGTCTGTATCATCTCCAGAATTGCTTTACCCCAAAAACTCATACTTATTAAAGCCATACCGCGTAATTTGGAGCATTGATCAAACATTAGTCAATTATCGATATTGAAATCAAGCTGTGTTTGTTGCTTAGTCAACAGACTGTACCGCTTCGAAGCCCAGGCACACCATGATTCTATGCTCCGCCCCCCTGTCAATCACCCTACTTGTGTGAGTAACCGCGGCGGCATGCGTCTGGTTAGAATCTGTGTCACTCTTGTGACCCGATATACCTGAGCCAATGGCAGAACCAGACAGTGACTATGATCAATAAGTTACCCATTGCCTTACCTTGCCTCTATCTATAACTCAATATCGTTCTTAAAGAGGTTAGCTCCAGTAAAAATACTCACACCAGCCGCCATGTGAAGGTTTGTAGGTCAATGTATCTACTGTTAATTATTTAGAGCTCTAACTGTACCATCATTAATGTATACCATACCTAATTCATTGCATTTATCTGGAGTAGTGCCAATATGCAAGTTGTATATAAATACCAACTTAACTGCGAATGTTTCATCTTAGAACGTCAATTTAGCTTATTCTTTCGAAATTCATGCGCGATATCCGCATCACAGCCATTTTAGGATGACAACTAACCTTTTACTTCTCATTATTGATTTCCTTAATCGTCAGTGTTTATCGCAGTTCATGAATTTAATCGAGGTCATCGCCCAGTAGTTAATGCGGTTTATATCAATAAAAGTGACAATGATAATAATTACTAATAATAAAATGCCTATTGCTCAGTCAATTAGCCTTTATCCTTAATCAGTTGATAATACTAATGTAAGGCTCGCATTTTCTCGTATCTGTCGACGCAACAGGGTAATGGTTATGTCGATTTTCTATGGCAATAAAGCTGATTTTGAATATGGGAATTGAAGGTTATTAAAACTTCGTAAGCATTGTATAAAATTCTGTTCCCATATGATACTAGCATTTGGCAAGCTCTCAATAGTTATCATATGAATGTCAGACTTTCCCTTTGATTGACTGGAAGTAGCGTCAGCTTTTTATTTCTTATATGTTACGATATAGCTAACATGGCGGCCCATTATCATTATCATACTGTAAAAGCTGCGATTTTTTTAATTTTATGAAAATTTACTTAGATGCGATCAATGTGCTTCATTTAACGGATTACATGTTAAAATAAAATCATTCAGAAATAGTCAATAGAATATATCCTGCGGAAATAGTCAATAAAATGAATCCACTAAATATTCTATATGCTGCCCAAACATTTCTGCTGGACAATAAATCATCGTATGAAATATCCACTCACTTTCCTTATTTGTTGATAATTATAGTCATAATTATCACCGGTTTTCCGACTGAATCAGGAAATATCCCTACTAAATACTACATGTCCTATGAAACAATCTTCTAGGATAAGGATTGAGAAGCAATTTTCTAGTCCATCACACTGCGGTCAAGTCTTTGTCTCTCGTTAGCATTAGTACCATACTAACTGTACCTGACGAAGTGTGCTTGATGTATGAAAGCTTGTGTTAACTTCAGTATCAGTATGTTGATGAAAAAGTAGCAGGGGCTATCATGTGGCAGCAGTTTGGTAAAGGAAAATTTTATTAAACAACTATGCCTTAAATATTAACAAATTTAAATGAACATTTATAGTACGATAGTATATTGTTTGAATGTTTGAATTTGACTATTGTTATAAAGCTATCATTTATTCAGCAAGTCATATATCCCCAATTGCTGGGGTATACTTTTATCTAAAATGGATAGATCCTGCCTTTATCATCTTGTAATCAATACAGTTATTCCACAATGACAAGTTCTACGATGAAAATTATCTTATGTTAACTTTATGCAAAGTACAGTATGTATACTACCCCCCAATAAAAGCAATAATGCACTATTAATTAGTGAACAATTTCTGGATTTTTTCATAACATGATGTCTGTTTATTAATATTTATGTTTTTATAGCGAGACATGAATATTGGCGAAAATGTAATTAATTTGGTTATCGCGGATGCATGGATCTGCGTTGTGACAAGAGAATGGCTTTGTGTGCGTTCGCGTACCCCCTTCTTGAGTGCACGTTAAGTGGGTCACTGTCTGCACCGAATGTGGGTTAATGCCATGAAAAAGTGTGGGGGCAAAAGTGCATAGTCATGGTATTTCTGAGTTTCTGCAGGGAGTGTGTGTTGTAGCTATCCATCATCGTGCAACTCCAAAGCAATCACATCTTGAAGAACATCTTATAAACTATCTAAACACTGTCTATCAATGAAGTTACCCCAAACTGACAAACACTAAATAACTGACAAATTGACAAACATTG
Source organism: Epimenia babai (assembly GCA_011762755.2). Lineage (NCBI taxonomy): Eukaryota > Metazoa > Mollusca > Solenogastres > Cavibelonia > Epimeniidae > Epimenia > Epimenia babai. The sequence continues at coordinate 6,249 of WURV02064116.1, read as the reverse complement.
TTAAAACAGCCCATTCACCAGTTAATAATTTTTTCTACTAGATCTAAGTGGTGAATACATCTTTATGGCCCTTTTCATTCTCAAAATAGAGGTTTATTATTATTTTTACATGTCAGGTAATATTTAGATACGAATAGTCTGCGCTGCGAATGTAAAACGCAATAGAGTCAATTTTGAACATTTTTGGGTTAAGGTAGTTTTTTCCTATTTAATAAAGCACATGTTTTAGCCCATTATTTTCGGCGCATATCGCGGTATATCCCGATAGAATGCCAATGTATACAACTACAGTTTTTGCAGAACGCGACAAGTTACGGCATCTATTTTTATCAATACTATCGTATATTGAAAACAACAAACTGTGCACATTATAGCCATATATTAATTCATAATAAAATTTATAATAAATTATATCAGAGAAAGTCAAAAAATGCTTTGTATGATCTATTTTACTGATAACAAAAACAAAAAACATCACTAAAGTATAATATAGGCACTACAAAAAGCCAGTTACAGGGTCACAGTATTAAAATCCTAATTATCTCCCTTTAAATATATATGGATATATCTCATTTTGCATCTACACCCTTCATATACTGTATATGACAGCCGTTTTTATTACATTTTTTCTTTTATTTTTCTTTTTTGTTAAGTTACATACAATACTCTCCGAGTACAGTTAAGAATCTGACATAACATGTCCATTAGTCATAAGGACACGATAAATGATTTTATAAATCCTATAGAATCTTATTAAATACGTTCTGAATTAATACTTTAAATCATTATTTTTTAACCCATACCATACTGACATCTGTAAATCGCTTTACTATAGCAATATAATTCTCTGACAACAGAGTGCTAAGGGTTAATAAACTATTATCGTTAGGGAATAGAGTGGTATTAGAGTGGTCATCGAGAATAGCTGAGATTGAATGTTTCAAGTGCCAGTTGTAGATATACTGGTAAATTTTTGTTAAGGTATTCTTGATTAATTTTTATAGTATTTGAAGAGCTTACCTGCAATATTTTTTTGTCATTTTACATACTTTCATTAAACATACACATAAAAAAGTTCTGGCCGAATTATGTTTTTTTGTTACATACTTTCTTGCTTTATATATTTTCGAGACATGGCAAATCATTATAGACTATTATATCAAGGCTACTGTCAATTGATAGGGCAGGAACATAAAAATAAAGGCCAATTTTTGGATGGTATATCGCTCGTTTTGTAAATAAGCTCTTCTTTTGTTGAGATGCATTTGAAAATGTAAATATTCTAATGACTTTGTTGAAAAGGCATTGACTTTAATCCACATTTTTTGCTAATGATGAAAAGTACATAAAAGAAGTGAGTGGAAGTATAAGAGAATGATTCGCTGTCGAACGAGCTTATTTGTATTACTACTGTAATACTTTCTCATTTTTATAAGAGAAAGAGATACTAAGTACTAACTTACTATTTATTCATTCATTCATAATGTAAAATGTAGTTGACATCATGCAGTGCATGTAGTTGTTCTAAATTAGGTACCTGTTGATCACAGACAGAAATGTCCAGTAATGGACTAATAAATATTATACGTTATATATTATACATTATATTTATAATGTATTCATGAAATGCATTTGTGCCAAGCAGTTAACAATAAAGTACAGTAACCACCAGACTTGTGGGGCGATGCTATTGGACGTGAATTCTCTATAGAGATCTCATTCACAATGGCCAGTGCACAATTTTGAGGGCAGACACTGGCGCCGCACTTAGGTCATCTTAGCTTATTCCGTTAGGTTGATCGATGAAAGACCGCGTTAATTTTCTTAATGCCATCCTGTTGACATAGCAATGAATGGCAACCGACCTATGGCTGATAGCAGTGTCTTATTGAACATTTTAATCAGGATGTCTAGTTCATTAGGAGTGTTTTGGTATTGTGTAAGTATTTTTGTTTTTACAATATTAAAAAAGAGTAGGTAAATCGGTAAGGTTTCAGCATACTTACAAGAAGCATTCAGTGTTCGAGTCCCAGACAATATCAATTGTTTTATTCCCCGTAGTGTCCTTGATATTTTTTCTTGTTCACGTAGCGATGAGTATGTACTAATAATAATATTTTTCAGGGCAACACATAAATATGCAGTTTTTTAGCCGATTGGTGTTGGCATGTTTCAGACTCAATTCGTGAAAGAGTCAGTGAGCCTGACGATGCATGGTCTGATGTAAAGGTAACTACGACATTCCATAACTCGAGGGCTAATGGCACCCCACAGGAAGAGCCCGACGTCACAATGGCTAATCACCCGACTGATTACCATGAGCCAGAGAAACTAATCGAACCAAAAGACAATGGTAATAAAATACTGGATACCGTCAAGTCATCGATAAGCAATGCTGTTCATAAAGATGTCTGCAAAACCAAAAATGTAGAAAGCAGTGTGCAGAACAAGAAGAGTGATTTACACGCCGATGATACGAACACGCAAACCGACGAAGTTCGCTTTAGTTATAAGTCGATATGTGAAGAGTCTCCGACTATCCTGAAGCAACTGAATTCACGCTCAGTGTTGCAAGGCTCGCACGCTGTGTCGCCATTTATGATTCTTGACTCGCAGGGACATCAGCCCAAAAAGAAATATGTCCGTTCGGTAGTTCACGACACTCAGTCTATGCCGTTTGATTCCGTATGCACGAGACCAGAGATAACGTCACCGTCAATGATTGAAGTGCCGCCGCGTCTTAAGGGCAGCGGTGACATACATCGGCGATGCTATAGCGACGATGTCGATGATCCGATGGTAAGCGGGAGTATGTCACAATCTGCGTTTGATCATTCATCCGATGGACTCAGCTGTCACGTGGGTCAGGCTGAGATCGGAGGACCGGAGAAAGGCGGTGGGGAGTCATTGCAGGTTCCCACGACGCAGTTTGTTAGAATTAATCGCCTTGATGATAATATGCATTTGATGGAACGGGACATCACCGCAGGCATCACCCGTAAATGGTTCGCGCCATATCCAGCGATTGATCACAATCAATGCGGAACTGACGATCGAATTGTTCCATCCTCAGAACCTTCGCAGATGGTCATCGTGAACACAACCTCGGACAGCCACATCGAGGAAACTCACGACGGTCAACCAGATATGCAACCTACCGTGCAAGAAATACGAGCAAATGGCTACCAACCGCAACTCCTACGAATTCTCCCGCAGACATCCTTATCGAATGAAAACCACTTGATTGAATACCCACAAAAAGCACGCGTGGAAAACGTTCCGTCCATTAATTCCGGATATTACGTAAACAGTAATTATAGTGACCAAGTTGCGGTCCAGCACCAAATTGTCATTGATGGTGTCCCAATTACATCATTTGGAAATGATCAACCGAACATGATTCAGCATTTCAATCCAGCAAATGAGTTAAATGTGCATGGAGCAGAAGATACACCCACAACGCCGCCCTCTAATTCTGGCCTTCAGTCTTCGCAGGATTTTGATTTGAGAAATATCATCGAGGAACATACTGAAAGGGTTGTTTCGAGCAAGATTCCCACCCGAGAACAACCCATCATCACCCGAGAACAACCCATCACTTCGGATACTCATGAAGACAAGGAGGACAATAAAGCAGCCATTTCTCACTCGGACACTGCCAAACGTATACATCACATCATGGCCGCCGAACGCGCCGTGTACCAAGCAATGGCCAATGAGAGAGCAGCGCGTAAATCCGCGTCTCTCCTCAACAACAGAGTCCAAACTGCGAAAACATCCGTGAAGAATCTTGTTGCGCCGAAACAAAGTCCGACGAGTTCACCGCAAGTGGCTGACAGTGTCCAGGATATCAATGTCGCGGGTGAGTCTCATTTCGAGCCTAGTGAGGCAACCATTGCTACCGCGGAAGGACGTATCCCGCTCGCGACACCCGTTTCGCATCCTACGACTCACGACGGGAACGTTACGAGCGATGCGTATGTGGTTCAGGACAACGATGTGTCAGACAGTCATTTATTCCATGACTCAGACAGTCGCGATGAGACATCACCCAAGATGGATCCTATGCAATCGGTCTTACTCAAGTGTATGATCTGCGGCGATCGCTCTTCCGGGGTACATTATGGAATCCTGGCATGTGAAGGCTGTAAGGTAAGTGTAGATGCGTCTCACTACCTTCTACTTGACAGTTAGTAATAGATTGATTACCGAGGTGATCATAGTGTAGGCCATTCTCGGCCCTTTACAAATCTAGCCGAATTCAGAAACAGGCCGATTGGCAAGGTAATTGTTTTGTAGGCCATTTTTTCTGACTATTAACAATGCTAACCTATGTGATCAAGTTACCGCAAGAAAGGGATTAGCCTAAATCATAAGGGGTGGGGGAAAACACTATAGAGAAAGTCTGGACAGACAGTTGATATTAATCCATTCATACCATCAGTTTGAGATACCTACAGACAGACAACATATGTCGCATACTCTAAATCTGTAATAGTATTTACAATGAGATGAGATAGCGAAGAGGTGAGCGCCATAAAGACCATCTGAAACAGTCATATAAGAGGGAAGGGGCTCTTACATAATCGCATTTCAAGAGCTAACCAGGCCCCTTGCGTTAACAGGGCAAGTGTTTTTTCAAATTAAGCCAATGTGGTTAACACTAACGGATTGGTGTAAATTATAAGGGCTAGGAGAGGACACCATAGTGAAAACCCACTGAGTCCATTTGTACCACTTGTTGCAAATGCCTACTGACAGACTACACCTGATCCTCTTCTGAGTCGGTGTCTATTAATAATTATTTACAGAGATACGAGAGTACAAGATAGTGGAGAGGTAAGATAGAAACCATCCACGGAGTATCTGAAGTAATGCTACATCCGAGTTTTACACTGTAAGAGAGCTACCCAGCAATGTGCACACAGAGTTAAAGGCACTTTTTACCAGAAAAACACAATAGGTCGTATACTACCTTGAGCGAAAATCGATCCCGTGTCGTCTGGATTCAAGTCCAGTCTTCCAACCACTACTTTGACTGCCCCTGTAACTACACGGTGTTGAGAAAACAACCCCCTACACAAAATGTGACGAGGGGGCACATGTCGGGTGGAATGAAGTCAGGTATCTCGCATTGTGACAATGCAACTGTGCTTGGTGACATTGTACCCCATCATGCTGGAAAATATAAAAATCTGAACATTTTCGCGTGTCTCGTATAAGTCCTTCCATCAAAAGAACGTCTCTATAATAATCCTGGTTGATTTTTAGACCGGGTTCGACATGAAAGTGAATGTTTGTTTTTCCGAGGCCAGGGAAGCATACCAAGACCATTATTGACTGTTAGAATGTCAGACATGCTCAAAGTGATCGTGGTGGTGTTATGTCTTCCTCCGAGCGTCATATACATGAGTGTTACAAGTGTTACATGGTCGAGCGACCGTGAACACCTTTCTTCAGTAAACCAGATGAACAACCGTAGAAGGATACTTCTGAGAAACGTCTCCAACCCCTGTAATCAAACTGACATATTCAAAGGGCTCAGCAGTACCTTTGAGCTTCTTGCAGCATTTCACGTTCAACCCCTTTTTTAACCCTCAACACTCTGTTGTCACTGAATTGTATTGTAATAGTGATGTGATATACAGTTCTCAGTATAGTAAGGGTTAAGCACAACGGCAGTGAAATGTCGAATTCGCGGATTATCCGTACTTTGCTACGCTGGGTGTGTGGGGTATCTTCTTGGCTTAAAACAAGCAATTCAATTGTCAGGATTGTGGCATCTATTTGTATAGTTCTCGATCACCACTTCGGAGCAACCCTTCACACAAACCGGTTCAATCTGTTTTGAGGATGAGAGCTTTTAATCCACCTAATCGCAAGATAAATACATTCTACTAATTGTACTTTCTACATTACAAGAATCTGTTCATATTAGAGATACATTAATTTATGTGAGGGGTCATTTAAAAAACACCGTGCACATTCTACTAAGGCATCAGGACCACTTGTTTCTATTCATGTATATTCACAGCATTGACAATCAAATGTTTGATTTGTTGGATTTTAACATTTAATGTTTGACTTCGTTTAATACTGCCTATTCATAGTAAGTTATAGGCGCTAAATTATGCATTGTACTGAAAATAAAATGCATTTGAATATTATTTATTTTATTTATTTAGTTATAGGCTGACTACCGAAGTAATCGTTGTGTAGGCCAATTTCATTTATGACCCTTTACAAAGC
>WURV02064005.1:2119-21384 GCA_011762755.2 Epimenia babai | reverse complement strand
AGATACGGGCCTATAATTAGTAAAGTCAGTTGGATCGCCTGCTTTGTAAAGAGCAATGATTTTGGCTATCTTAAGTTGATCGGGGACTACTCCAGTTTTAAACGATAAATTACATATATGACATAATGGGACAATAATGCTATCACTTATATTTTTCACAATGGACATACTTAAATTGTTATAGTCGAGGGATGTTTTGTTTTGGCAGTTTTTAATGACATTACTTATTTCACTTTCTGTTATAGGTTCTAAAAACATGGAGTTTACATTGGATTCTGGCAAAAAACTTTGAAAAGTAACGGATTTATTTTGTGAGATTTTATTTGCTAAATTAGGTCCAACGTTTGCAAAAAATTCATTGAAACCATTTGCGATTTTATATCTATCGTTAGTTATGCCGTCATTATACTTGAATTCTTTGGAAATGGGTGCCTGAGATTTATTTTTTACTAAAGAATTTAACGTTTGCCAAGTGTTTTTCATACAATATTGAAATTTTGCTAGTTTTTTAGTAAAGTAGTTCTTACGTGCCTTTTTGATTATAGCTGTCAGCTTATTTTTATACTTTTTGTATTTACTTTCGCTATTTTCAGTTCTAGTTGCCAAGAATTTTTTGTATAAAGCTTGTTTTTTAAGACATGCATTTTTTATTCCTTTTGATAACCAGGGCTTTTCGTTTACTACATTTTTTACTTTTATTTCTTGTAAGGGAAATACTTTATCTAATGTTTTATTAAGTATTTCATAGAATAAATAGTAAGCTTCATTAGGGTCATTGTTTGAAAGGACTAAGGACCAATCAGTACAGGCTAAAGAATTTTTTAAGGTAGCAATACCGTCGTCAGTTATTTTACGTTTATAAATTACTTCTGGTTGTTCATCGCCTAGACAAGAGTAGTTACATATCAAGAAAATAGGTAGATGATCGTAGATTGCCAAAAGACTTACGTATGTTGCCTAAGGACATAATGGATGTTGCCAAAAGACTTATGTATGCTGCCTAATGACATAATGGATGTTGCCAAAAGACTTACATATGCTGCCTAATGACATAATGGATGTTGCCAAAAGACTTACATATGTTGCCTAATGACATAATGGATGTTGCTGAGAGACTTACGTAGGCTGCCTGATGACATAATGGATGTTGTCAAAAGACTTACGTATGTTGCCTAATGACATAATGGATGTTGCCAAAAGACTTACGTATGCTGCCTAATGACATAATGGATGTTGCCAAAAGACTTAGAAATGTTGGCTAATGACATAATGGATGTTGCCAAAAGACTTACGTATGCTGCCTAATGACATAATGGATGTTGCCAAAAGACTTACAAATGTTGGCTAATGACATAATGGATGTTGCTGAGAGACTTACGTATGTTGTTCATGAGCAGAGAGCAGTGTGTCCGTACCGTTGGTGGCGATGATCTGTGGGGGGTATATCAGAGGACTTCTGTACGTTTGAACTGCAGTTACTGGAATTGTGGGACAGAACACAATCGGTGATAGAAAACATGTCTGAGATCAGTCACTCTACAGGAGATGTACGGAAACTTTCTCAGGAATTGAATATTAATAATAATAAAGCTTTATTTAGAGCGCCGAATTATCCCTTGGTCAATAATGACAAGATGATGACACTTAATCACAAATGAACCAAGATCACGCTGCATAGTAATCTTTTATCAAATCTGTCAAATGTCTCAAGCATCATTCACATTGTCATGTACGAGATGAAATCTATTTGATTGAAGTTTATTAGTCTGGCTGTCAATGCATTTTACGTGCATTCAAACTTTGAATAGACCATGTCTGTGATGTAGTAACTGTTTATCTCCTTATGGACCTAAAGTGTCTACAATTATATCAATGATATATTGTAAAGCTATGTTACATAATAGGATGGGAAAAAGAGCTCAAAAATATCTAAATAAGCAAATTGGAAGCGACTTTTAAGATTGGCGCAAAAATGTGTAAATCTGGAAGAGAATGTAGAAATGTGAGCACCACAGGATGGCTACGTACTGGCAATATAATCTTAGATATATGGAAAATAGGGGAATATTTATTTAGAAAACATCCAAGTAGTGGCAGACTAGCACTGCACTGGTATAACAAAACTCATTCTCTGTAATGTTTATGCATCCCCAACTCTATGATCAAAATACGGAAATGTAACATTGACCAAATTTGGCTATGTAGAGACTGTGAAACATGAGTGACAAATACCTTCAAGTTCCCCCTTATGCAGGGTACATACCTGGATCCTCATCTATCGAGGGAAATTCACTTTGTTGCCTCTGTTCGGCAGGTATAGGGAGATGCTTTGTATTTACATCGTCTTCTATAGCAATCTGGGAATTTTCCGTTATGTGCATTGGCTTATTGGTAGGTTGACAATCTTCGGAATTTTCCGCAATTTGATTTCGAGGAAAGAGATTGTCTTCTGGAACTGGAAGATTACCGTCATTAGTGGCTCGTGTTGAATTAACCCCCGTTCGATGATCCAGGTATAGGGGAAGTGATCCAGGATAATATATCAATGGCTTCATAGGTTTTGAATTAGAACTCATTTGAATATGATTGGATTGCGAATTTGCCGAAATAGGAATGAAAGATGTGGCATTTGGCATATTTTGATTGCTTTGATTATTAGATTTGAGATTTTTTAACACTTGTACATGATTAGATGTTATTGAATTATTGTATTGTAGCACAGGTCCTGCGGGATTGGTTCGCGTTGCGGAAAAATCTACATCAGAATCTGAATCGTTGAAAGTGAGTGAACGTCGAACTTGGTCTCTTTTCGTGGCGTGAGTTACGGCGCGCGAAATGACGTTGTTGCAATTTGCCGTAGCAACTGATGAATCGAGGTCGCTATGTTGCAAGTAGGATGAATTGATGTTGCTATGTGGATATGAATGTGATAAACTGCCGTTGCTTTGCGGATGTTGCTGCGATGAACCTATGTTGCTACATTGTTGCGGATCTAATTGCTGAAACGGGTCGGCAGTTCTGACAGATAGATTCTTAGGTTCATTCGGATTTTGTTCACGCGTTGCATTGCTGCTTTCAGAAACGGGAAGTTCTCCACAGTTCTTATTGAAATTTCCGAGTTTATTGACGTCGCTGATTGGCTGTGGAAACGACTCATTTTGCGAGTGAAAACTCTCGTTAAAACGCGTGAAATTTCCACGTTCGTAACTCGAAATCTTCGCGTGGAGTCGTGCGATCTCAGCATCCTAAAAAATAGCGTTTGCTTTTTTTTAATTTTTTATATTTTTTCATTGATACACTGTAGCTGTAATAACGTAATCATCCATCTACTAAACGAAATGGGAAGGCTCAGTTGGTAGAACGCTGACCAGAAGGTAAGAAGTTCGAATCCTCGAATCCTCGGCAATACCAATCGTATTTATCCGATTATTAATCTTCCAGCAGGGTACTTAATCTCAGTTGTTCTGGTCAACTTGGCCATAAAATTAATAAGTAGCAGCACAAATGCTGCGTAAGTGGCTTCAAGGTGAGCTATATAAACGTCACGCTATACTTTACAACTTGAAAGACCCATTTCCAACAATCGTGTAGTACACATGGATAAAGCTATACTTATATATTTCAATGAGGAAGAGAGTAAAAAATTACGACAATAATCATATATATATTTGTTGACATCTCTTTACGTAAATTGTTGACACATGGACGTGGATTGAAAATAGAACCAAATGCATTCAGGATAAACATACGATCTCTAAGGAGATGGACGAAGTGTTGAGGAGTCGTTACCTTGACGACGAGCGTTTCGTTGACAGTTTCGAGGAGGGTCTTTCGCGACAGTAGTTCCGCCTGGAGGCTGTTGTTGTGTCGGTGGATGGAGTCTAGGTCGATGGCGTGTTGCTGGTTGTCGCGTGTGATCTGTGCCTCGTTCTGACGTAACTGAGCCGCGAGTTCTTCGTTTACCGTGATCGCCTCGCTGTATGCATCCCGAAGTTTTGCGATCTGAAACGCCAAAAATACTTTTATTCGACGTTAACTATGAATTATGCATGAACTCATGTGTCTCATAGGGGTGTGGGTTACGGTGTGGGCCATGCCGTCAATACGACAAATACTAATAGGACGTTTACACTGCGATATTTCTTGCTGCAATTTCTTGGACTAGAAAATATTTGCAAGAAATATGGCATTAGAGAGGTGCTCTATTCAGCGGCAATTTCTTGCGCACGTTTATCCAATGATCTATGAATATTCAACACGTGACTCAGGTAATCAATCGCCTTTGTCCGTACACTAAAAATACTACCACCAAATGGCGGATCGTAAGCCGATCGACGTCAAAACCGAAAAATTAATTAATGCCTACCGAGAAAAGGCTATGTTATGCGATATGACGAAGCCAAACGGTCATAAAACCACGATGAAATCTAGCGTGGCAGGCTGTGATAACAGCAACGATTAATTCACTATCAGAATCACTCGAATTCGAAGATGTATCCGCCCTCTTTATTGAATCACGTGACGACACGTCACAACCGGCATTATCGTTAACGATAAACTAAAGTATCTTGGTGTAAATGCTCAGCGCAATAAATTGCAGGCAGAAATTAGCTGGAGAGAATTGCACAGGAAAAACCTATATCCCTGATCAGGGGTATAGATTTTTTTCCTGTGCATTTCTCTCCAACTATTCAAAGAACCACATGGGCTTCCCCCATTAACATCATGCTAATAAAGAAAACACCGCAAAAATCAGCCAATAAATTTATAGTCCATTATGTATGTTACAGATATCTGTGCGTATCGCTGGCATGATATACAGACTTTAAATATCAGCAGTTATCAAAAAAGGTGTTAAATACCTAAATGTACAGGAGAGAGCTTGTAGCTCTGGTGCTCTACCAACTGTAGCTCAGTTGGTAGAGCACCAGACTGGTTATCTGGAGGTCGTGGGTTTGTGGCCCATCGGATATATAGGTGTTTTCTGTGTATTTCTCCCCAGCTATTCAGAAAACCACATGGCTACCCTCATTAAAATCACTCTCTAAATAGCTCTTTTTGTATAACTGATTTAAAATGAAGTGAAAGTTTATAGATTTATAATGCTCTTTTAACACATGGCTATCAGGGACACTACAAATTTAGTTACTATGATTAACTAGAAAAACAGTTCAAAAATCAAACTGGGTAATAAATGAGTCGAAAATAAATGAGACATATTCAGTAATATCACAGATGAAGGAAATTTAACTAAAACTACAACGCACTGTGGCACAGTGTCAGATCATGCTGTAAAACTATGTAAGAACATTTGTTGAATCTAATCACCTTATTTGGTGAAAACCAATATGGATTTCGTCCAAACCACTCTACCCACTCCCTTCTCCTACAACTAACTAATTCATGGCTTCAAAACCTTCAAAACACGACTAACGATCGATATGTCTGTTTAACTGCACTCAATATCAAAAAGCATTTGACACTGTAGACCATGACTAACTTATCTCTAAATTAGCTAACCTCTTTAATTTCCACTCTTCCTCTCTCTTCTTGATCCACAACTAGGTATTTATCTTCTCGTACTCAGTCAGTAATGACTAGCAATTTTATTTCTCTATCCATGCCTCTTACATGTGGTATTCCCCAAGGTTCGGTAATTGGCCCTCTTCTATTCATTCTCTTTATTAACAACATCACCAATATCTGTCCTTGCTATCTCTTTGCTGAAGATTGTATCATACAACAAACCGGGGTAACAGCGCAATCAGCCACAGATAAAACTAACCTAATTCTTCCAGATATTATGAAATGGTATTCTGATAACCTACTAAAAACAAATGCTGACAAAACCACTATATATCCCAATACTGAACAAATCGGTCGGTCAGCGATCTCTTGATTACCTTGGCCCACGCCATTTTAATTTACTATCCGCAGATATCTGATCAACTAATTGCTATAATTCTTGTCAAACGTAAATTGCGGAGTCATTTCCTCGAACCTGAATACCTGCTTGATGACCGCCTACCATTAGCCTATCCCATTCTTACTGCATTATCCTTGCAATTCACTGTATTATTATTTTTTTGTGTATGTGTATAATATGTTCTTTAGTTTTCGTAGCCATCAATATCGTATATAGTTTAGTAGCATACCTTAAATGTAAGCCACGTAAAATAATAATAATAAATATGACATGGAAAATACAACAGATAAGACAGTTAAGTAGTATTGCATTATAAAATAGCCCAGGTAAAACTATCACACGGCCAGGATATGAAACATGGTAATTATATCAGCATTTTTTATAAATATGAATGTTATCTGTAGACTGACTTATTTCGCTAATCAGTTAGAGCGACCAAACCCCCCCACCCCCATCTATCCATGGGTATTGATGATGATTGGTGTTACGATGTGAAATTCATTTATTTAAAGTGTAGTTATTAGCAGAGCTGTCAAACGCACTTTACAAGAAACAGTAGGCTAATGCTCTAAGACTAGAATGTAATCACCTAAATTAGATAAAATTAAAACAATACAGGTAATGCAAATCAATGTTAGATATAATCATGTACATTTACAGTGAGCATGTAATAGATAACAATGTTGAATAATAGTGTGGAAAGTAGAACAAATATCAGAGGAGGGAAATCATATGGAAGCCATCAATATGAAGAATTAGTGAAAAACAGGCGTCGAAAGTGTTGATTTACGGTAAATTAATAAAGTACTGTTGAACTATTTTGTGAAAGCAATGCTAAATAAGTGTGTTTTGAAATTGCTTTTAAATTGGCTGACAGTTGTAGGTTGTCGAATGTAGGCTGGGAGTGCATTGAAAAGGCGGGGTGCAGCGGCGTAGAAAGCACGATCCCCAAAATAAGCACGTTTTGTACGAGGGACTGCAAGCATGAGAGAGGAAGACAAGCGGGTTGAATGCACAGACATGTTGATTGAAATTGTTGAGGATAGACAAGAAGAAGCCATGCCATGGATACATTTTTAAGAGAGGAGGATTTTGTAGGTTACTGTATACAGGACATGACAGCTAGCCAGTGGAGTGAGCCGAGAACTGGAGTGATGGGAGAGCAACGGGCGACCTGAGAGATAACTCGAGCAGCACTGTTCTGTAACTTTTGGAGTCTAGACAGTTTAGTGGAAGGCAGATTTACATAGATTGAACTACAGTTGTCGATACACCTGGTATCGAATGGGCATAAAACAATATGCATTCTTATTGGTTGTCAGCTCGGCTAATTTATACGCAAAAACCACTCCACTGCCCTGGCTACGTGCTTAGATAACAGGGTGGTTACTCTTAAAAACTTACCTTGTGCAACATGTACACAAGGTACTTTTTGTTATTTTATCACATATGGTAATCACCCAAAACAGCAAGTATGCAAGGCTTAATGAAAAATTCATACCTGATCACAGGTATAGGTTTTTCAGTGCATTTCTCTCGAGCTATTCAAAGAACCACATTGGCCACCCACATTAACATCATGAACAATTGAAGTCTATCCAATCAGGAATAAATGCCAGAGAAGAATGAGGTAGCATTATCCTTACTTAAATAAGATCAAATGCACGTTACGTACTCCTACGCAAGAAATAACTCTTGGTATTACCTAAACACCAAAGAAACAGTCGATACGCAAGAATTAACATTAATCTGTTTAGGATACGAGGGTCTAAGATGTATTGCTAAAAGGGTACCACCATCTGCCGATATAAAGTAAGAAAGAAAGAAGGCAAGGGTAAAACCTTTCGAGACAAATGGAATTTTATTCTATAAGCCTGAAGAAGCATATGACATTTTTGCGAAAGCTCTTTAATAAATAAATTCAAATCGTCTCAAAGGACCCTTGTATTGTTGTTTCTTACATTATCAAACTCATACAGCTACTAATTGCACCTGATGAAGTATACTTGTAATTATAAGCTTACTTAGTCAATAAGTCGTTACCTTCATTCTTGATACAGCTGCTAGTATCATACATTTCGCTCGATATAATGTGTTTCTTTGTTCTTGGCACAAAAGGATAAAATATTGCACAAATAAAATAATTGCCATACGCTGCAGCACGTAAGAAGCAAACCCCAGCGTGAACACTGACTGGTCAGTGACAAAGCAAATAACCTCTGAAATTGTTGACGCAAAAACGTACTTTTCTAAAGATATCATTATAGTGGGTGCATTTTTACACACAAAAATGGTTAACTAAAGGTAAATTGGCGTATTTTCATATTTTAGTATCGGCTCACCTCATCAAAAGAGACGCTTAATGGAACTGATTTTCAAAATAAATATTTACCCTACTCACTTTAATTAAGGACTGCGATATTGACGTAATAGCTTCTTTTAATGCCTTTCAGTTCTACTTTATTTGTAATAAATAAAAATTTAATATTACACAATAAAAAATATTCGTAAAATCTGATAAATCGTAAATGATCCACTTATGTACATCTCCATAATGTACAACTGATCAAACAACAACTGTGATAATTTAGGGGAAATAAATCTATTTTGATATAATCGCTATTGTTTTTGGTAAAGCGTGTATTGTTTATATCATGGACTTATTCTTTTTAAATTCAGTAAAAAACCAATCCGAATATTTATGGTAAGAAATTCTTTTAATGTCTCTATGAAAATATAATTCATTCATATTATCCATTTTGTTGACGCAATAATAGCGCAAAAAAAAACTTTTATGTCGAAAATAATGGATATATTATTACGAAATAACGATGAGACCAATGAAATTTTAATCACCAAAAAACAAAATTCGCCGTGCTATTTCCATACGATTCGACAGTTAAGCGTGAACCTTGAATAAGTCGTAAAATTGTCGAGATGGCCAAAATGTCGTCATATACGAGTAACTTGGCGAATTCAACGGAAACGCCGATCAAACGCCAAGTAGTGAATCAACAGTTTCCCGCGGCTGACAGCATCATCTATGCTAACTTGGTCTTGGTATTGGTGGGCCTAGTGGGTAATTCCTTCGCCTTTACGAGCATGTTGCTAAGAAAACTGCACGCAAAATCGCCGATTTTCATCTTCTTCATCTTCATGTCACTCTCGGATACCGCGGTCGTCGCTACGGGCGCCCTCTTCTCAACCATTCGCAGATTTTTCTTCGATAGACCTTACACAATCGACGACAAAGACGGCGTCCACGAATGGTTCAACATCCTGCGTTACTTCATCGGCTCCGTGGGCATGTGGTCGTCCGTTTGGATCCTCATGCTAGCCAACTGTTACAAACTATACGCCTTTATTAAACCGATGCGCGTAAACCCATCGACCGATCGAACGTTCGCTCTACGTTCGTGCATCGTCATAATTCTAACGTACATGGCGATATTCTCCTACCTATTTCCATGTTACACCATGATCAATGCCGGAAACGATACGATATTTATAGCGGCTTTCGATTTAAAAGCAGACTACCAATATTTATATTACAGTTATTATCCATTTTTAGTAGCGTTGTACAATATAATACCCAGCATGGCTTTACCAATATTAGCTATAGGAATCATAACGGCATTCTACAAAAACTACCGAAAGCATAAAACCATGACGCGAAACGATCCAACGCATGAAAGTTCGGCGTATCAAAATGCCAAAGCAGGGGTCGTAGCATTGTTACCTCTGTCCCTACTGCACCTTTGCCTGACACTACCGGGTTTTCTTGCCAGCGTGGTCGATTGGAACCCCGAGGATTATAGCGCTTACGATAAATTCATTATATTGCAAAATGTCAACCATAGCGTGAACTTTTACGTACAAATTGCATGCAGCAAGTTCTACAGACACGCCATACTCGGCCGTTAACAAAAATACGCTCTTTTCACCGTCATGTCGTTGGTCTCCTGTCTATCTAATCCCAATTAGTTATTAGTTTTTTTTTCTAATCAAAGACTCATTTCTCAAAGTGCCAGACGATGCGTATATTTGGATTACCTTAGCAAGGCGAGATCCCGCGCTTTCAAAACACAATTATTTAAAGTTCGGTAGAAAATAATTGAGTCCCTCAACAGTTCGGCGTAACAACGGTTCAAAGGATTAGATACGAAATGTTAAAGAATATAACCGTGAAAGTTTTTTTGGCGCCCGATACTGATGCAGGATATAGCGATTTGAATCATTACAGAAATTAAACATAAATTGTGTCAAATTGAAGAAGGGTGCTCGTTATAATTATATCTGTTTTAACCCTTACCACGCTGACAACTGTACACCGCATCACTATAGCAATACAAAACTGTGATAACAGAGTGCTGAGGGTTAATTAGGACAGTTTTAAATGGACAATCCGCGCTGCGTGACCAATATTGAGCAATAATTTACTACTTTGTATCAGGGAGTTATTCAATCACCGAATTATTCAACATTGTTATCCATTTCATGCTCACTGTAAATGTACATACAGTCAAACCTCTATTAAGCGGCCAATCACGGGAATCACGAAAAAGTGGCCGTTAAGACAGGTGGCCGTTTAATCCAGGTTCGACATTTTGACTAGTGTACGTGTCGGGAGGAATTTGAAGTTTCCGTTACGACAGGTGCCCGCTTAATACAGGGGGCCGTTCGGGCAGGTTTGACTGTAGTTTATATTTCTATATCATGATTTATAAAAATATAAAAATTACAGAGTCGACATTTACTAATATCGCCCATGCCTAATTAAAGACTTAGGTTTCTCATAGTCATAAAAAATGACGGGTAATACAATCGGTGATCTCTTATGACACTGACGTCTATACACAACAATACCATAGGGATACATTTCTGTGACAACACAATGCTAAGGGTTAAATAAATGACCCCGTCTAGAGATTATCTTAGGACGAGGGGGGGGGGGGATTTCCGAGCGAAATCATCCAGCAAGCTGTTAGGGAGAGCTCGATAGTGTTGACGGATACTAGATTATATCAATCATACGAAGGGGCGCACCGATATTAATTCAATGATGAACAATAGACAATGCAATAGAAATGTCAAACTACACGCACGTAGACTGGTGAAGCCCTGGCCACCTGCTGCATACGTCACAATACCCATTATCTCTTCCACAACGGGTCGTTTATTTACCGCAGCAGATTGTATTACTAAAATATTACCCCCTACCCCCCTTCTCTTATTATGATTGTAGGATGTTGACATTGACAGCTCGGAATATCTGTCGAGCTATATTGGGCTATTATAATATTGCTGATGCAATGTGTGTGGCGTGAATAAAAATGGAGTTCAACGTGGAAAAAACCCGTAGCTTGGCATAATGCAGTTGTCTACCAACAGAGACCTCAACATGAAGCAGGTAATATTAAAAATGTTATTTCATCATGAAATGTCATTTCATGAGCTACTTCCACTTTATTGTTCTTATAAATGCTATTCTGTTCTGTATATAATATCTATAGTTTTATAATTATAAAATGGGGTCAATGAAATTCATGGAAAAAACCCGGAGCTGACGTAATGCAGTGGTCTACCGACAGGGATCTCAACATGAAGCAGGTAACATTAAATATTTCATGAGCTACTTTCACTTTACTGTTCTTATAAATGCTATTTTGTTCTGTATATAGTATCTATATAATTATAAAATGGCGTCAATGAAATTCATGGAAAAAAACCAGAGTAGGATTTGAGGTGACATGGCAGCATAATAAATATTTTATTATATCACACTCAGTATATAAATAATTTCATGTGATATTATTAGTGATACATAATATGGGGATATAAATCTACAGTGTTAATGGCTTATCAGGCGTAGCGTATCAGGCGTCACAAGTTTCGGGTGTCCATGTATGGGGGGGGGGGGAATTACATAAAGCAAAACCATTACATATCCTATGAAAATACTTGCATGAAACTGAAAAATTCTTGGACTTTTTACTTTCAGAATCATATTAGGTATATTTGTTTTGATTACAGTAATCGCTATCTCCTTGTATATAACAAGCACAACATTAAATGCACTATGTATATAGTCATATACAAATACAAGCAAGTACGGTTGTACTAACAGAAAAAGGGGAATTAATAAATGCAACAGAGATGAAGTCAATTTAGTTGCCTCCCATTGTCACATTGATAAAGCTAGCAAGATGGTGACTTAAAAAACATTACATTAAATATAAATATATCAAACAAATTTATAAGTATTTCAAAAAAGTAAAGATTTGATAGAAACTATATATAATTAATAATCAATTAAGGCAATATTAATGGTATTAACGGTTCAAATAATCCTGAAATATTTCAATTCATTATAAACCCACACACCACCAGATGTTGTACACATGTTTCCATAGTGATCAAATATAATATAAAGATTGATTTCCTTGGGACGACCTTGCGATCTCCTCGGGATGACCTTGATAGAGTACGTCGTAGCGGCATACCTTTTATTCCAGCAACATGTCATAGCCGCGTTATAAATGTATCTATACACACATTACACTATTTCAGGGAAGAAAAATATTATTGCGACAGAAGTGAATAAATAGCCAATGAGTTTCTAGGTATTTGGTAGCGAAATCCGTATGCGTACGTGAGCAGACAGGCTGGACATTCGAACTCAACTGAATTGTTTTTTCGTGTAATGTATTCATATTGGATGTATTTAAGGGGGACAGAACCCTGGGATCCACCGGTCACACTTTAGATTTTTTTGATGGAAAAATACAAACATTGGCAGAAGTTGCTTCCCCTAACTGTGATGAAGATACCATGAACAAATGTAGATGAGGCCAATGTAAAACTGTTAACATCACATGGATGGACGAACGGACGGACGGATGATGGACAAACTCCGATCAGAAAAGCTCACCGAACATAAGCTCAGGTGAGCTAAAAATATGATGAAATATACTTTAAATCAACATAAAAATAAACAAAAAAGAACAATGAAAAATGTGCATAAAATGTCACACAATATTGTATATTGTGTATACAATCTCTATATTGTCGGTGCCAGTGGTGAAGCGGTTAGAAACTGTGCCTTTCATGCGAAAGATTGCAAGTTCGAACTAGCGCAAACTAAGGTTTTTTCCTGTGCCTTTAACAATAGGGATTGAGCAAGATTATCATGCTTGAATATCGAGAAATTTTTGTGGTGGTATAGGTTATTGTATAAAAATATCTTAGGGATATAATAAGGCAATATTGTACGTGCGACTTACAATTATAAAGTAGTCCCAAAACCTCGCCTTTTACCTTTTTCCTTTTCTTTATACCAGGATGTTTGGCATGTGGTAGGAAGACTTGCAACAGTTATATTATGGATAGAAGTTCTGATGGTAACTTGGATGGAGTATGTAACATCGGTATATCGTCGCTTGGTATTCAAAAGGGGGTAAAGGAAATGAACAAAGGTCACCTAAATCTCTCCACTCAGTGCTTCGCACTATGGTGATCCTCCCGACATGATTCATAATGCTAACCATATTTAGTGACATCGTCTCAACCATATTTAGTGACATCGTCTCAACCATATTTAGTGACATCATCTCAACCATATTTAGTGACATCGTCTCAACCATATTTAGTGATATCGTCTTACCATAGATAGTGACATCGTCTCAACCATATTTAGTGACATCGTCTCAACCATATTTAGTGACATCGGCTTAACCATATTCAGTGACATCGTCTCAACCATATTTAGTGATATCGTCTCAACCATATTTAGTGACATCGTCTCAACCATATTTAGTGACATCGTCTCAACCATATTTAGTGATATCATCTTAACCATATTTAGTGACATCATCTTAACCATAGATAGTGACATTGTCTTAACTATATTTAGTGACATCGTCTTAGCCATTCTTAGTGACATCGTCTTAACCATATTTAGTAACATCGTCTTAACCATATTTAGTGACATCGTTTTAATCATATTTAGTGACATCGTCTTAACCATATTATATTATCTTTCAAAGTTAGTTTCGCGAAGGGCCAAATTTGTTAGTGCACACAAAAATACTGGCTTTTATAATTTAAGTGCACTAAAAAAAGAACGTAACGTTAATGGGGGTAGCCAATGTAGTTGTCCGAATAGCAGGAGAGAAATGCGCAGAAAAAACCTATACCTCTGATGGGACGCGAACCCACGACCTCCAGATAACCGGTCTGGTGCTCTACCAACTCAGCTACAGGAGCAGGCTTTCTCCTGTGCATTTAGGTATTTAACACCGTTTTTGAGAACCACTGATATCTAAGGACCGTATATCATGCCAGCGATAAACACAGATATCTGTAACAAGTATGAAGAACTATGAATTATCCCATCAGAATTATATGTTTTTCTGTGGATTCCTCTCCACCTAAAGAAGGAAGTTAATAAAATTGGATGATTCAAGACAACCCACTTTATATTGCATGTGCAATAATAATATAATAATGAAGTTTTATTTTTAAGTGCCATATTATCGCTTAGTCATTGTGACAAGATGATGTCATTGTGACAAGATGATGCCTACGACACTTTACAATATAATGTGCAGCACTGACATTAAACTCTATTTCAACGCCTCTTTTACGAGCTAGTTTTATTCGACGTATATTCAATAGACATATTTCCGCATTCTGCAGGATAAATTACTTTTCCCATGAAGTTTTAAGTCGATTTATCTTCTTTTTAAAAGTTCCGGAATAAATAATACAGCACGAGGATACCATAGCCTATATTCTTATATGGTCGATATAACGTATAAGTGCCTCAATAACTCAAATGAGGTCAATGAGTAGCTTGTTGTTCCATATATTGAAGATTACTGATAATACACTACGTCACTACGATACTTGAAGTTATCTTTATCTCCATAAATATGAGAAATATCCCCCTGATCGGAGTATGCTCATTGTCAGTTGAATATAGGACAATATATTATATAACACTGATAAGTCTTTACAGTATAATTAAGTCTACCAGGATATATTAAAAAACTTTACTTAGAGTGGATTTTTAAGAAATATTTGTTTTTAAGTGGATTTACGTAAATTGCGGCTTTAACGAGACAATATCGTGAGTGGTACGAATATTTACTACAAGTAGTTCTAAAATCGTCTGTGTATTCCTACGTACGACCACTTGAACGTTGACCGCTGCGGTTATTTGAACCTATTCCTCTCGACAGGAAATACATTCCGTAGTCTGAGCGTAGCGTCCATTGAAATAGTACTCCGGCACATTCGATATAATATTAGATAGCCGATATGAATGTAATTCCGGATTATAAACCACACTCTATGGTGATTAATGAACAATGATAATAATAAATATATTGACCATACATGTGGGTATTGCAGGGCATGAAATTCATGTAATTTTCATGTATGGTTATTGAAAATGCCATTAGAGTGCCCTTTTGAAATTCCAACTTGTCTGTATACCATGGTATGATATTTAGCACCCTGGTATTGTCTCTGTACATGTATGTATGTATGTATTTATAGGCTGATTACCGAAGTAATCGTTGTGATAGGCCATCCTTGGCCCTTATACAAAGCTAGCCTATTAATGTGGTTAACATGACAATCTGATTAGCCTCACTTATAAGAGGTGGAGGAAAAACACCTAGTGTGAAAAACCCACCGAGTCTGGGCAGACAATTGACCTTTTTCCACACCACTGGTTCCAAATGTCTAAATATGAACTACATATGTCGCACACTCCACTAAGTCTATGACAGGTCGATATTTACAATGAGATGACGACATAGCGGGGAGGTAAGCGACATAGAGAGCACATATAGAACATCTGAAGCACAGCAGACATCAGAGGGAAAAGCCCCAACAGAACCACACTGCAAGGGCTACCCAGAGTCCCATGGGCAATGGGGTTTAAGGCATTTTCAGCCCAAAAACGCCACAGTTAGTATACTGGTTAGAGCGGGATTTGAACCAGGGACTCCTGGATTCAAAGTCAAATGCTCTAACCATTAAGCCACCTGTCCCCATCTCTGTAATTATCGATAAGCTGAGATTATTCCATTTTTTAGGCTATCGCTGATCCTTTATAAAGCTAGCTTTGGGTACGTTATGAGACAATTTTAAGTTTATACAAAGACATATGCAGCAATAGACTGGATAGTAGTGACAAACCGAGTCTGAATATACAGTTGACCGTTGTCCATATACGCCACTGGTTGCCAACTCCCACAAGCGGCCTGCGTGTGCCACATGCTGAGTGATTTGCGCGATGGGGGTTACCATATTCACAACGAGAAGACGAAACAACCATATTCACAACGAGAAGACGAAACAACCATATTCACAACGAGAAGACGAAACAGCCGCCATGAGAGACCATCCAGGGAGAGTATCTTTAACAGCCACCTTAAGAGACTATCAAAAGAGTGTCCAGAATGTAGCCACTACAGAGACCACCAAAAGAGCGTACAGAACACATCCACCATAAGAAAGAATCTAGAGACTACTCAGAACACAGCCACCATAAGAAACGATCCCGAGACTACCCAGAACACCACCTCCATAGCTCCTAGTGCGTATCCGTAATCTGTACTCTGTTCGTAACAGTAATGTACAATAATGGACGCACTACTGTTCTAACGAATTGTTCAACTTGAACTTCAAGTGACTCGAGCGATATATTTTGTGAAAGACATGACAATTTATTTTACAAAACAATCGCAATTGCTAACAGTAACATAATACAGTAAAATTACACTCACCCTCGCGGAGGCGTCTTTTTCCGTTAGTTTGTGGTCCTTTCCACTGGGATTTCTAGATCTTTGTGAAACCACACCGGCTGCCTCAGACATTTTCCCAAATTTACAACCAACCACGTGAACCCTAATGTCAAAATACTGAGTACAGACAAACGTAAAATTACAAAAAGGTGCCCTACGGTAATGAACGTTAAATAAAAACCATCCACAATGGAGCGTTTCGGAACTTAAGCTATGCTTCGCTTCACGGTATAACCTATTTACGCGTATGCTCAAAACAAAAAGAATGATTATTGGGATGACTTAATGGAATCAATTGATGATCGTCTTCAAGACGACGAGATGAACAACAGAATTTAGGAATAATTACGGTAATTATTTTGACAGCCATTGTTATAAAAACTACTTTCGGTTTCGGTCATTAACTTAAATTTATCTACGTGGTTCATAGAGTGCGGGTTTTATTAATAAAAAGTTAATAAATTATATCAACATTAGCATACTGGTGACTGATTGCTTCGATTACCAGAATTTGGGAATTTACCAACCCATAATACTCGCAGCGCGAGGTATGCACTGTACAGATCAGAACCATATACTGTACAGAAACTCCGTTCGGTAAGGAAAGACGAATTCCTGAGGAGAGAGGATAATAAATATTTAAGGAAGTTATTGAACAGTAGTAATAGTATTACTAATACTGTAACACTAACAGTAACCCCATCGTTGCTACCTATTGCCTAATAATAATATTAATGTTTTTACTTTTTACCATTCCTTTACCACTCTATTGTGACTTACTATAATTCGTAAAATACTACCAATGTATGATGATCGCGAATCGCGATATATTTATTTTTTTCTAGGCTCGGCTACATTAAGCGCTGCAAATATTATGTCACGTTATGGGTTGTGTAATAGTGATGTGGATATGACATATTTGCTAGAATATAAGCACTGTACACTGATTACAAATCATCGTACTGTTTGTACAACATGGTAAACTACATGTGTTATATGGTGAAATAGCTGTATTTTTACATTATTGATATGATTCTTTTTTGAGGTTATGCTTACCATATCATAAACCTATTTGTGCTTGGACTTTGGTCTTGCCAGTGGCTGTTTTGTTTCGCTCTTCCAAGCGAATGACTGGGTTTTGTTGCTATAACACTTTCTTATAACATTGTGGACTTACATATATATAGATAGATATATATATATATATATATTACCTATACTTATATATATTACTTATATATTAAAGCGAAATGAGGCTTAAAATTCTTTCTTACGAATGACAATGTAATGTTATTTCATGACTAAATGGGATACTGACTTTAATAAGAAATAGTTACAGTAATCAATGTTGCCTATCCTCAATAAGATAAAATATAACAGATGGAAGAGTACAAAAATACGGTCATTAGTTTTATTTGAAACTTCCGGTGTAAAAATTTAGCTTGACTTAACAAACAACTAAATGCACACTGCCAATTTAAGGGTCAGGCTTGGTATCGGAAATTTCATTTAGTAGCAGCCAAATTAAGATTCATAGATCTATGAAATGAAATGAAATTTTATTGAATTATCGTGCCTTTTTAATACATGCATATCAAAGGCACGAATTCATGGTTACTACGATTAACTAGAAATATAAGGAATACAGTTCAAACTCGGTATGCCATGAGTCATAAAGAAAGATACTCTGCTCAATAAAATCATACCATACTTTAGTGTATTATTTGTATTCTATTGTTATCGCAAATAATGATTTTATATCTCATATGTATATTATAATGTCATATTTTGGGGATTCCTTTAATTTCCTGTAGTTTTTACTGAAATAACAATTACGCAATTCGCGACAGGGACGTATAAAAGTATGTCGTTGCTGACGTAGGCGATCGCATTATAACAAATTTTTAAAAGCATGTGCACCATTTTATATTTCATTTACAGATACATTTGGAGAATTTTGTCATTCATAACTACCAAATGTAATTTCTCATTACAAACATGGCGATCGGTAAACCTATAAAAATAGATAAAAGTTCAGTCGCATGACTTGATATCATCAATGCCCTCAGAACCTCGGTTATACACTCGTCTTTCAACCCCTTTAGAACCACGGGTATACACTCATTCTTTCAATCCCTTTAGAACCACGGGTATTCACTCATTCTTTCAATCCCTTTAGAACCACGGGTATACACTCATTCTTTCAATCCCTTTACAACCACGGCTATTCACTCATTCTTTCAATCCCTTTAGAACCTCAGGTATACACTCATTCTTTCAATCCCTTTAGAACCACGGGTATACACTCATTCTTTCAATCCCTTTAGAACCACGGGTATTCACTCATTTTTTCAATCCCTTTAGAACCACGGGTATACACTCATTCTTTCAATCCCTTTAGAACCTCAGGTATACACTCATTCTTTCAATCCCTTTAGAACCTCGGGTATACACTCATTCTTTCAATCCCTTTAGAACCTCGGGTATACACTCATTCTTTCAATCCCTTTAGAACCTCGGGT